>CAJHNH020003062.1:0-32500 GCA_905116865.2 Candidula unifasciata
TGGCGATAACACACACTAAAACTTTTTCCCAGCTGTTAAGTGTTGAGGTACAGAGATAAGACTGACCAAGCAGACTTACTGACTGGAGATTTGCACACCATTTGTTGGTATCAGATAGTTATTCCCCCTGCCAGATCTTCAGGAACAGATAACAAGGGCTAATTGCCATTATCTCCCCCTGAGGTTACCTAACTCGAAGGCAGGTCCGACGGTCACTATTGACATAGTGAGCGGAAAGTGTTGGCAGAAGAATTGACAAAGTCGGATTTTATTGTGATGACAGGTGAAGTAGACTGGAGGTGTGACTAGGCCTATTAGCTGGGACCAGCTTAATTGAACCTGTAGAATGTGAGCGTGGGAATTTAAACAAGTGTTGTACAGCCCTGACTGACAGCGAATAAACTTACCCACAGGGGAGGAGCTGTGGCATCCTTGAATGAGAATGATTTTAGGCGTAATGTAGGAGGAGCTTGATAAAAGTTATAAAGGGCTGAACTCTAGGTCTGGTAAATGAGATCCTGTCCAGCACATGCCATCTGTTGGGCTTAACCTAAGCTTGAGACAGAACTTTTGGCATTGTGGTTTCATTTTTCCAGGTAAGATCGAAATTAGGTTCAAATCTATATTTTATGATAGAGATCTAACTGTCTTTTTACTCAAGTGTGTGTCTTCATCACTTTGTAGTACTCCTAGGCGGACATTTCTTCATTCTCGTAGGGCACTGTCACATTGCTTTATATCCTATTTGATAGTGTCATGAATGTTTTTTCGTGCACATGTGTTTCAATGTTGTAAAACCTAAATGTTGTTGTTGCCATTGAAATTTAATGAACTATCATGTTTTTGAAATCACAAGCGTGAAGATAACTTTGGCAATCTTTTCACGTGTGGTTAATGTGAATCTGTATTACATACAGCTAACACACTGAAATGTGTTTAACTCTCGGGAGGCTAATGCGGAGATTGATCCCGGAGAGTAAATCCACGAGATTTGTTATTTGATTCGCCCCAGAACTATTGTTAGCATACTGGGCGCGTCGATTGTTCCAAGCATAGATTCCAGAACTGGTTCTGTCTGACTGATTGTCATTTTGAGTGTGTACGAGAGATGGCACCTGACGTAGAAGACTTGACTATCATTACAGGACGTGTAGAGGAAGGCAGAAGATGTAACAGTTGGAATGTGAGACATAAGCCCTAACAAATTGGACATGAGTGAATGTGAGCATGAGGGAGAGATGAAATGTTTTATTTAAATAAACATGCTTGATGCAGCAACTTTCATTTCATGGAACGAGCCACTCGCTGTTTTCTTGGCTATCCAGGACTGTCTAGGATCAACATAGCTTAGATAATAGTCCAGTTTCTCACGTGGGTGGGCATTGTTAAGGTTCAAACCCACACCCTCACTATATCAGTGTATTTACCCACGTGGGCGCGCGACAATTGGGTATCTCGTCTCGGGGTTTGTAACATCACGTAACTGTTGTGTCGCTCTCTAGAATTAAAACCTGACACAAGTGGCGTCCCGCCAGCGATCAAACCCGGCAGGGATCCCTTGTTTTCTGTAGGTCAATTTTCACAGCAAACACAGGCAACTCTATATGTGAACAGTCTCTTAGCATGCATTACATTTAGTACTCACCAGCAAGATGTTGAAGGGTTGCCTATGTTGAGGTGTAGTCTCGGCAATAACAGGGATTTGTAAAGTGCACAATGTGCACACAGATTACTTCTCGCTATGTTCATACAGAAAGGCTATTGCTAGGGAAGTACGTCACAATCCTGATTTTGTCCAAGATTTCAAGTCGCCATTCGTAAATCATCTATATGAGTCAGAGTCAGGCGTCGAACGAACGAAATTTCTTTCTTTCTTTCTTTCTTTCTTTCTTTCTTTCTTTCTTTCTTTCTTTCTTTCTTTCTTTCTTTCTTTCTTTCTTTCTTTCTTTCTTTCTTTCTTTCTTTCTTTCTTTCTTTCTTTCTTTCTTTCTTTCTTTCTTTTCTTTCTTTCTTTTCTTTTCTTTCTTTCTTTCTTTCTTTCTTTCTTTCTTTCTTTCTTTCTTTCTTTCTTTCTTTCTTTCTTTCTTTCTTTCTTTCTTTCTTTCTTTCTTTCTTTCTTTCTTTCTTCCCCTTTTAAAGAGGCACAAACTAGGCACTCAGGCACTTCTTACCTCCCGACCTTCCAATCTCCCATTTTTTACTCAGCACTATGTGCCGTTCCAATGCATGTAAAATTAAGCTACCAATAAACAAAATATGTCTGCCTGTTAGGGCGACTCCTTGCCATGGAATACATGCCCTCACACTTACAGCAAGTGAGCTGTTTTGTTCCGTTATACAATCAGCTACATGCTTAAATATTTAAGGTAGAATGATGGCAGCCGAGCTGATATAAACAACACAACACAAGCTTTGACAAGGAAGCCCACGGGAAAAAGCGCGCACACGAACAACCGAACGTGTGTGTGTATGTGTGTGTTTATTATTCATGTTTGTATTTGTTAATAAAGACTATTAGAAACGTTAGGCTGTATGTGTGAGCGTGTTTTTTTTTACCCTTCAGCTTTCGTTAAGTTTTCTACTCATATGTGTTGTTTTGTTGTTGTTGTTTGTTTGTTAGTTATTTCTCAATAGCCAGATATGTTGGTTCTATAACACTTCTGAAACGAAACAGAGATCTACCTTGACTATGCACTGGCTCACACAGGGCTGGGGAATCGGTTAGAGAAAGATGGATTTTCAAAAGTGCCGTGAAGAGAGTGGAGTTCTGAAGAGGACATGCTCATTTACTGATTGGTAACATTTCTATTAATGTTAGCGATATTGATATGTAGCATGATAAACAGTTAGTTTAAACTGGCAAAGGCTTTAGAAATATTTAAGAAAGAGCACTCTAATATCCTTAGAACGAGTTGCTCGCTTTTTAGTTGGAGATAACCAGGATAGTTGTTGTCTTTGATACCCAGTGTCGCAATCCCGTTTTTCAACCTCGAAATGTTGGAGTTACACCGTCAGACGGAAACTGCTAAAGTCAACAAAATGGCCAGAGCAAACGGTCAGTCGGTTGCTTACAATATTCAGTTTGCCAATATGGATCAATACTGAGGTAGTTTCATAGCCTCATTTTTAATTGATTTCATTAGTCACGACGCTTGACTCTAAGTCAAACCAGTGAGGACTCAGACATGATAGTTATCTACTTTGAAGGCACAACGAAGTTGGCACTTAAATCGACCCCCTTATAGCCTTCAGAAATCAGTTTCCTTGCTACAAAAACAGATGCTCATCTTCTCACAGAAAATTACCCGACTCGGTTTCCGCGCTTTGTTTTGATTCAAACGTCTGGGTGCATCGATCTAAGCCTGTGAGAGCTTAGTGTCGTGTTTTGATTCCTTGATTTCGATGCATTAGGGATATTTACACCGTCGTTAATTTTCTGCCAAGCATGTTTCCCAACCATAATATAGTGGCACGTACGATAACTCCAGCTATCGATCCGTGGGCTGGAACAGAGTAAAGTCAACAAGGTGCAATCAGGGGTATTCAACTCTCTCTCAGGTAAACTTCTCTCTTATTCCCCCTCCCCCTTCCCCTTTATAAAGGAAGTGAAGTTC
This sequence comes from Candidula unifasciata, assembly GCA_905116865.2. Lineage (NCBI taxonomy): Eukaryota > Metazoa > Mollusca > Gastropoda > Stylommatophora > Geomitridae > Candidula > Candidula unifasciata. The sequence goes on from CAJHNH020003062.1 coordinate 3,615, forward strand.
GATATAATCTTAGTGAATTATAAAAAGTTTTTTTGGCTTCTTATTTCTCATAATGAGAGGAGTCTCTGGGTTGCTGGGTTGGTGCGCTTTTAAACACATATCTTTCCTATTTCTGTATTGACGACACTACGGGTACGCGTTGCAGGATGCATCCTTCCATTTAATAATGGCAAATATTTTTTAAAGCAATTGTATAATTGTATTAAATTATTTAAGGACGGGTTTAAATAAATGTATAAGGCCTTCTTATTAGGCCCATCAGGCACGTGATGATGGATCCATACTATTTAAATTTGAGTAAGACCAGGCACGTGTGTATTGTTGCGCACGTAAATAATACCTTGGCTGTTGGAAATAGAAAAGAGTGACCTAACGGCGCTCCGCGGGCAAAATTTAAACATCTACTTAAAAAGTATTTCAGGATCCTCGCCGGTGCAAAGGATTTCGTGCACTGCGCTGAGATTCTTGAGACTCATGCTTGAATTAGAAGTAGTAGTGAGCATTTATGGGTTTTACACCCGTGTTCCTTCATGTTGATCCGTCGACTAAACTATAAACTGAACTAAATAAATACATATAGATGTATTTTAAACATAAATTGTTCAGAATCATTCGGCACTAGATGGGTGATGCGTTCATCATCATAGCATCTGCTTTTGCTGCTCAGAACAGTTTATATGACCTATTTAAAACTAGGTCAGCCTGGAAACCTTGGTCAATTATAAGAAGAAGAAAAAAAATTCCGCTTCGACGCAGATTCGAATCTTCGTGCCAGCTGGACATTCTATTCTCAAAGGCATTTAAAGGCCATATACATACCCTAGTTTTACTTGCTGTCTGTGGCTTTGACCAGTCACATTTTAACTTGCTCTTGCTTTTGAACTGTTCGACATTCATACTGCTGCTGAAATGAACGCAACGCGGTCTGCTGCCAAATAGCTTCCCTTGACTGCTAGCTTGGTATGTTCGTATTATTAAACTGTGTTCATAACTGTTAAGTCACAGAGAACCACGCACAATTACACCATACGCCCACCAACCCACACACAAACACACATACATACACACATGAATTAATTTCAAATCGCTTCCGTTTACTGTCAGCTTGGTCTGTTGAAATTATGAAAATATGTTCATAACCCTTAAGCTACATCCCAGAATACACGTATTCTCACACATAAATACATACACACACACACACATATATATATATATATATATATATATATATATATATATATATATATATATATATATATATATATATATATACATGCACGTTTACACACACAACTTTCACGCGCATGCAAACGCACACACGTTCACACACACACACGCGCCCACACACACACACACACACACAGAGCCAAGTACCCTGTGGGATGGCTCTGGATGGTGATGTATCTCCGCATGTTGCCATGTCCAACAGCATCAAGTACCTATACCGTTAGTTCCATGACAGACATCTGTCAAGAATCCTTTATTACTGCATTCGTCCATCTCTGGTTCCATAAATCTTCCCAGCTTCCACACGATGTTCGATGTTTCTCTTGAAGTGTGACATTTGAACAACGGATCAACATCATGGCACATAGGTGCTCCTTTCTCCGTTTAACTCAAGTCCCAGTCCTAAGAAGCTCAGCACAGTGTACAGGCTCTGTAGCACCGGCAAGGATCCTGAAATACTTTGGGTAGATTTTTAACTCTAAATTTTGCCCGGGCAGCGCCGTTAGGCTACTCTTTTCGATTTCCAACTGCTAAATGATTTTTTTTAATGTGCGCAACAATGCACACGGGCGTCCGATCTGACTACCCAGAGACCAGGGGGAATTACAAGAAGTCCAAGTCCACGTGAAAAATCCCAGCCCTTACCGGGGATTGAACCCGGCACCTCTAGCACTCCAGGCGGACACATGCCTCGAGAACACGCAGCCCCCTCAGTTTTTCTCTTCTGATAATGTAACCAACAAATGAGGATTTTCTCTTGTCTGATACTTCTGGTAAAATGTCTCCCTTTTAGATTTTTCATTTTGCCTGTGGTAAGAATTTTAGGCAATCATTCTTAGGTAGAGCACTCCCTTGTAGCATTACATTCATATTTATTATTATGCTTTTCAAATATTTGACAATTAATAAAGAATAAGTAGAGGAAGGAGAAAGAGAAGAAGAGGAAAAATGATGATGAATTAGAATAAAAAAGGAAGAGAAAAGTAGAAAGAAGAAGAGTTTTTTTTAAACAGTTGATTATGCACAGATTTGTATAACTATAGAATAATGTCAAAATTATTTCTTTTCGTATTATCGCCGTCTCCATTGTCGTTGTCCTCCTTCTTATCATCCTCGCCACAATCATGAGATTACAACCGCCACTTACGCCTCGTCCAGTCAGCACAGTGACACACTGACTAGGTTACGTACAGACAGCACAGTGACACACTGACTAGGTAAGTTCCAGTCAGCACAGTGACACACTGACTAGGTTACGTACAGTCAGCACAGTGACACACTTACTAGGTTACGTACAGTCAGCACAGTGACACACTGACTAGTTTACCTACAGTCAGCACAGTGACACACTGACTAGGTTACGAACAGTCAGCACAGTGACACACTGACTAAGTTACGTACAGTCAGCACAGTGACACACTGACTAGGTTACGTACAGTCAGCACAGTGACACACTGACTAGGTAACTTCCAGTCAGCACAGTGACACACTGACTAGGTTACGTACAGTCAGCACAGTGACACACTGACTAGTTTACCTACAGTCAGCACAGTGACACACTGACTAGGTTACGTACAGACAGCACAGTGACACACTGACTAGGTTATGTACAGTCAGCACACTGACACACTGACCAGGTAACTTCCAGTCAGCACAGTGACACACTAACTAGGTTATGTACAGTCAGCACAGTGACACACTGACTAGGTAACTTCCAGTAAGCACAGTGACACACTGACTAGGTAACTTCCAGTCAGCACAGTGACACACTGACTAGGTAACTTCCAGTCAGCACAGTGACACACTGACTAGGTAACTTCCAGTCATCACAGCGACACACTGACTAGGTTACGTACAGTCAGCACAGTGACACACTGACTAGGTTACGTGCAGTCAGCACAGCGACACACTGACTAGGTTACGTACAGTCAGCACAGTGACACACTGACTAGGCTATGTACAGTCAGCACAGTGACACACTGACTAGGTTACGAACAGTCAGCACAGTGACACACTGACTAGGTTATGTACAGTCAGCACAGTGACACACTGACTAGGTTACGAACAGTCAGCACAGTGACACACTGACTAGGTAACTTCCAGTCAGCACAGCGACACACTGACTAGGTTACGTACAGTCAGCACAGTGACACACTGACTAGGCTATGTACAGTCAGCACAGTGACACACTGACTAGGTTACGAACAGTCAGCACAGTGACACACTGACTAGGTTATGTACAGTCAGCACAGTGACACACTGACTAGGTTACGAACAGTCAGCACAGTGACACACTGACTAGGTTATGTACATTCAGCACAGTGACACACTGACTAGTTTACCTACAGTCAGCACAGTGACACACTGACTAGGTTACGTACAGTCAGCAGAGTGACACACTGACTAAGTTACGTACAGACAGCACAGTGACACACTGACTAGGTTACGTACAGTCAGCACAGTGGCACACTAACTAGGTTATGTACAGTCAGCACAGTGACACATTGACTAGGTTACGTACAGTCAGCACAGTGACACACTGACTAGTTTACCTACAGTCAGCACAGTGACACACTGACTAGTTTACCTACAGTCAGCACAGTGACACACTGACTAGTTTACCTACAGTCAGCACAGTGACACACTGACTAGTTTACCTACAGTGAGCACAGTGACACACTGACTAGTTTACCTACAGTCAGCACAGTGACACACTGACTAGTTTACCTACAGTCAGCACAGTAACACACTGACTAGTTTACCTACAGTCAGCACAGTGACACACTGACTAGTTTACCTACAGTCAGCACAGTGACACACTGACTAGTTTACCTACAGTCAGCACAGTGACACACTGACTAGTTTACCTACAGTCAGCACAGTGACACACTGACTAGTTTACCTACAGTCAGCACAGTGACACATTGACTAGTTTACCTACAGTCAGCACAGTGACACAGTGACTAGTTTACCTACAGTCAGCACAGTGACACACTGACTAGGTTACGAACAGTCAGCACAGTGACACACTGACTAGTTTACCTACAGTCAGCACAGTGACACATTGACTAGGTTATGTACAGTCAGCACAGTGACACACTGACTATGTTACGTACAGACAGCACAGTGACACACTGACTAGGTTACGAACAGTCAGCACAGTGACACACTGACTAAGTTACGTACAGTCAGCACAGTGACACACTGACTAGGTTACGTACAGTCAGCACAGTGACTCACTGACTAGGTTACGTGGAGTCAGCACAGTGACACACTGACTAGGTTACGAACAGTCAGCACAGTGACAAACTGACTAAGTTACGTACAGTCAGCACAGTGACTCACTGACTAGGTTACGTGGAGTCAGCACAGTGACACACTGACTAGGTTACGAACAGTCAGCACAGTGACACACTGACTAAGTTACGAACAGTCAGCACAGTGACACACTGACTAGGTTACGAAAAGTCAGCACAGTGACACACTGACTAAGTTACGTACAGTCAGCACAGTGACACACTGACTAGGTTACGTACAGTCAGCACAGTGACACACAGACTAAGTTACGTACAGTCAGCACAGTGACACTGACTAGGTTACGTACTGTCAGCACAGTGACACACTAAGTTACGTACAGATAGCACAGTGATACACTGACTAGGTTACGTACAGTCGCACACAAGGAACGTTTACAATCATAATGTTCATAAGACAGCAGACGGGAGGATTGATAGAAGTGATCTCGGATGTGACCCTAAGCTCAGAGACAGATTATGCCACCGAAGATTAAAAAACGTTTCAGTCGGCGGGCACTGAGATAAGACCAGACGATGCCATCAGTGTGGTGTATTCCATGATCTGAGTGATGGAGGAAGTGAGTGGGAGATGATTTTAAGCTTGTTGTTCGATGTATGATAGGAGGACACAAATGAGTAGTGGCTTCAACAGACCGATCGTGTTCAAAAGTGAGATCAATATGAAATCGTGAGGCTGTGGCCGGCGAGTGCGTTCAGGGGATTTGTGCAGCTTATGGCCAGAAGCCATTGCTGACCTCTCCGGGAGTGGACTTCTGCTGTAATATGCCCCTTTAAGACGTGACTGGACCTTTCACGGCGGACATAATATACAAGAGAACGGGAACCCTGTGACGTGGTTCAAAGATGCCATAGCACTTGTTCAGATATAGGCCCGTAGCTGACTTGGTATAAAGCAATTATCATTATAAGAACACTAGGAAATACACGTGGCATGTTTATTTGCATCTAGACAGTTACAAATCATACACTTTTCTTGTCGTCCATGCCCTATGATGGTGGCAATTGTGTCTGCTGGCGGCTTTTTGTCCTAGGTACTGCCAATTATTTCGGATACAGATGTTCTTGAATGCTATGAGGCAAACGTTTAAACATTTTCTGTATTAGTCTTTCACTGGAAGCTTACTCGTTGTTACGAGTTATTCCAATTTTCCCGCGTTTTTAAGATATGTCCACAAATATGTGTTGTCGTTTTCTAATGCTTGTAATAATTCAGTTATCTTGGTGATTTAACTGCTTTAAATATATCTTTACGCTGCTCATCAGCCCATGACGTTCTTATAAGTCCCACTGGCAAGGCTTAGTGCCTTCTCAGCAATCTCCACATACACATTTCTAACTTTTGTATTCCCTCTCTCTCTCTCTCTCTCTCTCTCTCTCTCTCTCTCTCTTTCTCTGTCTCTCTGTCTCTCTCTGTCTCTCTCTCTCTCTCTCTCTCTTGTTGTACCCCACCAGGACACATCACACAAGCCATAAACACATGTGACACAAAGTGGCAACATGCGGATGAGAATCACCCGTGGAGAGGTCCCAGAAACCAATTTCAGCCGTTATCGCCATATTTATTGCCCGGCTATCAGGGCTGTATGGTTTAAAAAAAAATCATAGTGTGGGCCTTCGCAGGTCGACCCAGTTTAAAATAGGTACCGGGATGTATGTCCTGGGGAAGTTAAGACCGCCGGCGAATGCTGACCACATTACCCACCTAGTGCCGATAGGTCTGTAAAATATGGGTGCTCTTCTCATATGCCCTAAAGGCGCGACAAGGGATCTTTAAAAAAACTGACATTCAATGCCCCCGTCAAAAGCCAGGGTAAGGCTTTAAATAATGAACACATGGCATCCACATAGGGACGACTGACTCATTGAATACTTGTGTGTTATTTCTACAACAGTCGTTTCGAGGTCGATGTCTTGTCAGAACTCAGAAGTGAAACACAGAATCATAACAATGCACATCATAGGTCAACAAACTATAACTGGGCTTGCTATTGTCGACATCATGTCGTAAGATACTTAAACTGCAGAAACTAACTCAGGCTTATCAAACATACCCCTCACACACACAAGCGAGTATTAATCAGCACCACATAGATATGGCATGAAAATAATTAGATTGATCACTGCACAAGAAAAGATGGATGAGAATATATCAGGCAAGCGATAGTCTTATCTTCAGTAGCGGAACTGCACTACAGTTCTCATATTTTGACAGTAATGTAGACAAAGATAGTGGAGGGGAGTATATAAATGAGATAAATACACATACAGAAGGCAAGACGAACGCTTATGACACAAGAACAGCCGAGGAAATAAAAACATGCTGCAGGCTGAGAATAGAAAGCTATGGCGTCAAATCAGCAATAATTTGTTCTCATTATAAATACTATCTTGGGATTGTAAACTGTTAGTCCTCTGAAGTGGTCTTCAGAAGATAATGAAAGTAACTACGGTGTAAGCTCATAGATACAAGAAGCTGTTATAAGTGATCACCAGCTTGTAGAATGTAGGGTCATAGATACCAGAAGTCGTTAGAAGTGACCAGCGTGTAGGGTCATGGATACCAGAAGTCGTTAGAAGTGACCACCATCTTGTAGAATGTAGGGTCATAGATACCAGAAGTCGTTAGAAGTGACCAGCGTGTAGGGTCATGGATACCAGAAGTCGTTAGAAGTGACCACCAGCTTGTAGAATATAGGGTCATAGATAGATACCAGAAGTCGTTAGAAGTGACCACCAGCTTGTAGAATGTAGGGTCATAGATACCAGAAGTCGTTAGAAGATAGTGATTTTCACTGTTCGGCCGAATACGAATAGCTGGACCAACTATTCGGCCGAATACGAATACGAATAGTGAATCATCATCATCAGTTGCTTTGGCGACTGGCATGGGTGATTATGCATCGCTACAGTCTGCGATCTTCTGCAGCATGTATCAGTTCGTGTGCTGACACAGCTCCATGCTATGCAACAAGACTGTCAAGAATCTTCTCTCGTTGTCTTCCTCTATCCCTCCTTCCGCATATCTTTCCAGTGGTCACAACATGTTCTATTTCCCCTCATCTTATAACATGGCCGAAAAATGATGACTGTCTCCTTCTGATGTCTGTGAGTAGTTGTCTTCGGGCTCCCGCCTTTTTTAAAACCTCTTGGTTGCTTTGTGTGTGTGTGTGTGTGTGTGTGTGTGTGTGTGTGTGTGTGTGTGTGTGTGTGTGTGTGTGTGTGTGTGTGTGTGGCTGTCCAATGTATTTTAAGCATTGTTCTGTAAAACCACATCTCTGAGGCCTGATGAAATTATTTGGCTTGCTGTGACGAGCTGGTCTGGACAGCTGTTTCTGTCCTTTTAAGTATTGCTTTGCATTAGTAATATTATTAAATTTACTGACCTTTTACTTATTGCTTTATTTTAGCAATATTATTAATTCATTAATTAAAGAGTTAAAAAAGTTAAAAGGCGAATGAGATGATGAGTAGTGCAAGGGGTGCTCAAGAGTTACTTCCTCTTTTTTTAAGGACTTCCTATGCCCTTTTCAATTCAGAAATTGACCCGTTTAGACTAAAGTTGTTAGTCAGCCTGTGGTCCAATTTTCTGTTTGAATTCCCTATCAGGGTTCCAGATTGTAGTTCCAGGTGGGAGCTACACAAGTAAATCCAAGCTTAGCTGCAGGTGCCGATTGTCTGGACTGGACTGGAAGATTCGGCCTGCCTGATGTGTCACCGAGGCTTAGCCAGAAGCTGACCTAAGCTACAGCTAAGATTGTGTCTACTAACCGACCTTATATAACAGGATTTTATCCACAGCCATTAAGTTATCATTTGAATTTTCAAAATAAATGTAGTTTTAATGTTCTTACAGTTTTCTGAAGTTTCATTTTAACTTTAATTGTGTCAGTGAACAAAAGCTAGTGTAATTTAATACAATTAAATACACAAATTTAATAACAGTAGGGAATAAGATGTGGACAAACCCCGAATCCTCTCATTTAACCAGCAAGGCTGGGGTTAAAATAAGACTATATGAAGTTTCATTGTTTGTAGTTCCCTCTGTAAAGTGCACATAGTGCATTCGCTAGTCCGGGATTTAGAACCCACTCACAAAGTGAAGATCTCGTCTCGGGGTTTGTAACCTCACACACAAAGTGAGGCGTTCTCCGGGTTTATCCCTAGACAGCAGCATTTAAAAAAAAATATTTTGTGTTTAAGTGTTTAGCCATCTTTGATTTATTTTATGGCATATGCTTAACACTGGAAGCTCAGAGTCATTAGTTACTAGTTTGCCTGGTTAAGTTAGCAAAAATTAACTTAGGTAATTATGTAACTGAAATTTACAAATAGTTTAAATGTTCACTGACATTAGGAAATCAAAATATATAATTGGCTAGGACAATTTTAATTCCCAAATTAATGGTTGCCCATAAGGTTAAGGATTTGCTGAAATGGATTGACAAGTGGCATTGCTATTTTTTTCATTCTGATTGATTGATTGATTATGTGATTGATTATTTGATTGATGCATATGTGATTTGCTTACTAACCCTCTGTTGACCTAATTTTTTGAGTCTTGTCTAGTACTCTATAATTTCAGCAGCAATCATAGGTGATAATTTGCAAACTCCTTGTAAGGGTAACTACAGCTTAACCGAGATGGCAGCATATAATTATCTATTGGGCAAGACCATCTCAGACTTTGCTGCTCATGAGGCAGGTTTGAGTGGGATTGAGCTAGATATATATGTCTCTGATTTGTTGAATGCCAAATCTCAACTAGAAAGTAATGTAGGTGTCCAAGGGAGGGAAGCAAATTCTATAGATTGGTTTTTTAGAAGTATATAAATGGGCCAGGCTTGCAAATACACAGGTATTAAACTGCTAGAGTGTGTTGCAGAGAAGGTCAAGAAAGATTGGGAGTGGCAACTGGAGTGTGTCCAGATGGAACAGCATGCACAAGCTAAAGGTTTTAAAGAGGCTGTTGAACATGCTCAGTGGAACCAGAAAGCCTTTGCTGGTGAGCCTTCCCGAGAATTATGGATGTTCACAACCACAAAGCCAGACACTTCCATGTCAACCAAAAATGCCTTGCCAAGTACTAGTATCAGTCACTTTACATCAGTAATTGAAGAAAGATCCCTTACCCCACCAGAATCTGGAAATGAAACCCTGGTAGAGAATGTGAGATCCTCGGCAGCTGTCAAGAGATCAAAACTAGTGAGCCTGCAACTGCAGTGACCACTAGTGGGCTAGCTACCACAAAACTTGAGTTAACTCAGGGGGATGATTTCTGTCAGGATAGCCATTCCTTGGCAGAAATAAACAGCATTATTCCCAAAACCAACCCCATTTTAGATATTATTTTATCTGGAAGCTTGCATGGCAAGGAAACTTTGAAGAAGGTAGGTGGCGAGACAGAAGACTTCAGCTCCACGCTGCAGATAGTATCTTGTAAAGCGGAGTCTGTTTATGTCCATGCTCCCACTACTTATTCTCACACGCAGTCAGTAGAAAGTCATGTGCTAGTTAAAGACATAGATTTTTCCAGTAAGTCGAGTGATATCCTGGAGTTTACTGAGAGAAGCAAAAATACATCTCAGTCCTGCTTACAAGTTAGGGAAAAAGAGTCTCAGGCTTCTGATAAGCCAGTGAGGTCTCAGGGTATGTTGTTGTGTCCCCTCAGAACCAAGGGCAAGCACAACTTTGACAACCCGACGACTGCAAATAAGCAGGTCATGAGAGACCAAAAGTCTCGCATCTTGGTTCAATCCAAGATAAGCCAACCAAAGCATGTGTGGACACCTCTTCTGAAAAGAGTTGTGTGTTTCACCAAGACTAGACCGATAGCTAGGCAGACTGCTAAAAAGCTAACTAGGTCTACTGAGAATCCCTTAAAGAGTAAACTCCTTAAGCTCAGGTCTTTTGCCAGTTTAGTTAGGAACATTAATGGTCCCAACCCTAAACCTGGTAAGGCTTATGCTAAATCCTCTGCAACCAGGCCAGAAACTTCAGTCTGTGCCAGTGCAGCCAAGAGGAGGAAGAACCCTTCCTTTACTTCCTCTTCAGATGAAACCCACAAGACCCAGTCTACGGTTGACACTGTAGGGTCTGTACACTGTCGTAAGCAGCGCTTACCTTTTCTTCCATGTAAATCCTCCCAGATAGTTTCATGGATAAGACGCACTCAGACAGGTATCTTGAACATTGAACTGACCTTTTCCCCATGCCATCTTTTCTTTGCTAAGATTTTTCCTCTTCAGAGAAGCGGACAGTCCGCCTTGCCTTTCTCTGGGAAAAGACTTTGGTACGTTAGTCGCAGTCGGTCATATCCGCTGGGACAGGGCTACAAATCCCGGACGAGCCCCAGTGTGACGTAACAGCATCTCAGCATCACACGTTTGTGTGCCCACCATGTGCTCACTTAACGTGTTCACCTAAACAGGGGATTTATAACCCCTGGGGAAGAATGATGGGCGTATAGAATTCACGGTCACTGAAAGATAATATTCAGGACAGCGTGCACATATAAATTGTTTGAGTGTTCAGCACATAACCTGCGCCACATGTTTATGTCAAATCAATGTCAGCCAATTCGAAGTCTGAGTGATGACGGACAACAGACTTAGAAAGTCAACTATAATGACATAGCATGAAAGGGAAGGCAGGATATGTGACGTCCATGTAAGACAAAAGACATTCAGACTAGACTGGAGAGGATGTGGAATATGAGAAGGAGTGATGGGATATATTTTATTATTATGTGTTACAATAATTGATACATGTATTCTTAGTGTAAGTCAAGATACTACACGTATGTGTTTGTTTCCATGATTACAGCGCCCATGTGACGATCAGTCCATGAAAGAGACTACATTGTGTTAGACTCGGCCAGCTGGGAACGAGGTGGAGAACGAGGTGGGGATGAAGTGGAGAATAAGCTGAAACAGGCAGAAAACAGGCAAGGAAGAGTTGGACAAGCTTGACAGTGCCTCACGGCTGTCAGAGGCTTATAAGTTAAGTTAACATCTTTTGCGTTTACATATCACCATCATCACACCACTCTAAACCCCGGAGCTGTTTTCTCGCTGAAGCTTATCACTATCACCACGTTAACCAGTCACTGTTTGTGTAAATCAACAAACTGGGAATTTCATTGTTAGTAAATAAAGCTGTATGTCAAGTTTTATACTACACCGTTTGTTAAATTCCAAGTGTATTCAGTCTTACCTGTTTAACTAAACTGATAGATAGAATTACATTTGGTGGAGCTCAATTAATATGATAATAATTCTTTAATTATTCATAATAACACCGGGAGAAGGTAGAAGACGGAGGAATCATTTGCCCTGTCTAATAATTCATTTAGTATAATGCTATAAGGTTGTTGCGTATCCTCTAGAGGACGTTGCAGAACCAACCCTAACAGCCCCTGGCTGTTGTGTGGTTTCTCTAGGCAAATTTACGTCCAGTAGTTTGCCATTGCTTCTGGACGGTCGGCTTTCTTGATACCACTGTCGAAACCAACGCAAGGCGCATTGCCCGCAGCTGGGATCGAACCTGGCATAACCTGGCAGCTATAGACATCTAAAATTCCTTTCCTTCTCTTGTGGGTACCAAGTTCAGCTAATGTTAATGTACTTAACGAGCCAATATGGCTGTTTTCTTGGGTATCCAGGACTTTGTCTGAGAGCAACATAGCTCAGATTTTAGTTCGGTTAATCTGGTGGAGGGAATGTGTTGAGAGGAAAATCCCTACTCAACTTATAAAACATTAAATCCCACGCGTCACGTCACACTTGCCTACCAATTGACCAGGACTCACATCCATATCTTAAAACTGGATGTATGTAGCAAGCAAGAATTCGTTTTCTATCCCTTAGTGACAAAGATATATTGTTTAAGATATTCTTCATTTTATAAAATGCAATTTTTGCCTGTCCTATTCTGTTTCTTATTTCAGTAATGCATCTTTCATCTGATATTATTCATGTGCCCAGATACTTAAATTTCTGTACTTGTCCCACAGTAAAACCATTGACTTTTATTACACATTTAGGAATAATTATTCTCTTTGATACCACCCTTACTTCTGTCATTACTTGTGTCTTCCCACTATTCAAACTGAGGCCTATTCTTCCACTTTCGAAGATCTTTAAAAAAAATCTATAATGTCAAACGTACGCTGAAATTTTACTTCACAAAATGTAGTACAGAAAAGTAAACATTAAAAAACTTTTCATGGTTTGCATTCTTCAGTCAGTCAGTCTGTGGTAACTGATATCTAAGAATGAAAGTACTCTTAGTTTTATAACAAGTAACTAAACTTGTAAAGGTTCACTGACAGCTTAGATAATCCATGAAAGAGGCATTAGCTTTCCAAAAAAAAAAAAAAGCCATTCCATGTTGTCAGCATTAAGGCAGCTTTTTGCCTCACTGAAGGTATTTCCAGCTGTACTAAACAGACGCTCACTTGGTACGCTTGCAGGTGGTGCACAAAGATAACGCTTGACAGTATGAACCAAGGTGGGAAATCTTGATTTGTTTCTTTTTCACAAGTCCAAAAACGGGTGTAAGGTAACTACTATTCGTATTCGGCCCGACCGCAACCATACGGCCGAATACCGAATAGTTATTAGGTCCACTATTCGGCCCCTGAGCGAATACGAAGCGAATATTCGGTACAGCCCTAGCTAGAAGTGATCACCAGCTTGTAGAATGTAGGGTCATAGATACCAGAAGTCGTTAGAAGTGATCACCAGCTTGTAGAATGTAGGGTCATGGATACCAGTTGCGTTAGAAGTGATCACCAGCTTTGTAGAATGTAGGGTCATAGATGCCAGAAGTCGTTAGAAGTGATCACCAGCTTGTAGAATGTAGGGTCATAGATACCAGAAGTCGTTAGAAGTGATCACTAGCTTGTAGAATGTAGGGTCATAGATACCAGAAGTTGTTAGAAGTGATCACTAGCTTGTAAAATGTATGTTCATAGATACCAGAAGTCGTTAGAAGTGATCACTAGGTTGTAGAATGTAGGGTCATAGATACCAGAAGTCGTTAGACGTGATCACCAGCTTGTAGAATGTAGGGTCATAGATACCAGAAGTCGTTAGACGTGATCACCAGCTTGTAGAATGTAGGGTCAGAGATACCAGAAGTCGTTAGACGTGATCACCAGCTTGTAGAATGTAGGGTCAGAGATACCAAAAGCCGTTAGAATTGACCACCGGCTTGTAGCGTTATAGATACCAGAAGCTATTAGAAGTGACCACCAGCTTGTAGGATCATAGATATCAAAAGCCGTTAGAAGTATCATCATGTACGGTTATGGAAACCAGAAGCCGTTAAAAATGACCAGCTTGTACGTGTATAGATACAAGAAACGAGTAGAAGCTATCATAGTTTCCAGCCATCATATTAGAATCTTAGATACACTTTGTGTGACACTTTGAAGGAAAGATTAAATGTCTTTCTTTAATGACCTAATTCTCAGAATTGGTACATGCGGTGATGTTTGTTTGTTTGATGGGTCGAAATCTCTAGTATTTAATTTTTCTCTGTGTGATAATTTGTTTAAATCACCACTGATCACTGGCTTCATGAGAGCTAATAGACTTAAGTGGTTGGGGCGTATTGAAAAAATGTCAGATAACAGAGAAGAACAAAAACTATATACACCAGGGAGACGAATAGTCATAAACTACGAGGCAGACCAAGAAGACGATGGAGAGATAATATCTAGACAGACCTGCAAACACTTGGTGTCACAAACTGGAAAGAGAGGGCCAACCAGAGAGATTAAAGGAGGCGGGTGATATCTGCAGCAACGAACCTCAAGGGCTTGAAATGTTGAAGATGATGATGATGACATTACTCTATGAATCAGAGGTCTTCATTTACTCAGGCCAGTTCCTTTGTGAACTAAGTCATGCTTGGTTGGATCTTGTTGCTAAAGGTTTCTAAGGCTCAAATTACAGTAGTTGCTTCCTACGTCATGCATGCTAGTTACAGTGACACTCCTCTTTGTTTGCTTTATGGCCTTCTGAAATACATTTACGATTTTACAGATCTGGTGCAATCTCTCTTCCCCCCCCCCCTTTTCCCCCAAAATACTTCCGACATGCCTTTAGCGACGACTCCTTCTTTTACTCCCGCTCTCTGTCATTCTCCACTCCTTGCCATACGCTCTCTTTTCATCTCTGTAGTTTTCCCTCACCTCTCCCAAACCTTTACTATCTTCCAATAAACGATGGAGTTTACGATCAATTATTTCCAAGTGTTGTCAAATCTATTGCACCGATTGTAAAGAAACATTAAAAAAGTGTAACCATGACAATAGGGAACAAAACTCGAGATAACACAGATTTTAAAAACTAGATGCCCGGCTCTCTAGCCTAGTTGGCTAAACCTGATTGCGCGGAGACCGGGTGACGGACTCCTTGTGGTCCGGGTTCACTCCCGGGGGTAGGCAGAACAACCACATTTCCCCCAGATTTACCGTATTTACAATGGAATCAAGGCCGAAAGTTTGCGATATCCATAATACCGAGCCTAAGGGTTAACAACTCATGGCTTCTGGATACTAAAACAAACAACAACAAAAACTAGATCTTCGACACAAACCACAATTTAAAAAAAAATGTCTCATAATTACAGCCTTTATCACATTACCAGTATGTAAATTAAAAAAAAAAAAAAAAAAAAAAACCAATTAGTCGCACAGTTAACTAGACTATACATACAGTCTAGCATTTTAGTAATGAAACTGGTATTATGGCCAATACAAAATCTTAATCAGTGAAGCAAAGATAAACAAGATGGCGGATTCTTTATTGTCTACTGACCGGCGACCTTAGAACTTACCCATATCATTGACGAATGCTGACTGTTTGGATGGCATGCTCTATTCATAAGTGGCGTTTTTGTCTTGGTCATAATAAATTCAGTCTTGTTTTTTAATTTGTAAACTATAGCCATATAGGTATCAGCAGTTTAAGTTTAGCTTCGGTGGTGACCTGTAAGCGTTCATTTACAGCGTGCCTGCATAGCCTGGAAATTCCCACAATCTGCAACGAGTATGAAGGTGAAATACAGCTCAGACATTCCTGCACGATATTGGAATCTGGCAGAATTTGTGAGCGAATCAAACCTGTCTTTATCACCCAGTAGCAGACAACAATGAATTGCCACCGTCGGCTGAGAATTAGAAAGGACCTGAGGGAATTCCAACAGAAGCCAGGAGCTGGGAGACAGAACTACAAGCAATTGGTTACAGCATTCTTGCACTGGTCCATTATGAGCTCTTTCTATTCATTGAAGTCATCTCTAGACGCCCTGCCTCCCTCAGATTGCTTGTACTATAAAGCATACAGGCATCTTGGTGACAATTTTATGAAGAGTGTAAAAAGGAAGTAATGATGAGAATAATTTCCCACGTCGTCCGCCTCATTCAGAAACTTGCTGGGTGGAAAGACAATTGAGAGAATGCATTTCCTTAGTTGAGTCTGGACTTGGGGGCAACTAGCAGACGTAGTTCACTTATTAACATATCTGGGTGCGGTCAACAACAGTAGAGACGATTTATGCAGATCAGTAAGGAACGGAAATGCAATATGAAATCATTTTTGATCACAGCCAGTGCCATACAATCACATGTTAATGAACTGAAATAAATGTAATAGGGGGACAAGTTCAATTCACGTTGTAACAAATTTGTACATGAATGCAGGATACACCGGTGTAGTGCTTGGTGGTGTCATCAGAGCTAGCGTAATTGTAACTTCTAAGGAAATTGACCGCATTGTCTTGGATTTGCTTTGTTGGTTTGCCACCCAGAAGGTAACTCTTAAAATCAAAGGGATGGTCAAACCTTCAACCCTTTTGGGACAGACAGTATAGGAGATAAATAAGAAATTAGTTTTTAATTAAAAGTTGACTAGTTCTGTGTGAAATATTTTACCCTTTACCCCCCCCCCCCCCCCCCGCCCCCAATCGGCGCTCACCCCAACTAGAAAACTTTTAAAGGTACTAAGTGCCCGGCTAACGAGGCTTTCACTGAATGTATTCGTTTATACATGTCATGTTATTTCAAATACAAAATCGTACGCCATATGAATACGCGTACTGGACACAGAAGCCATTCTAAACACCATTTATGAATGAATACTGATAGAATACACGAGGCTAGATGAAATACCATGTGTAAACATGTGTGAATGATGAATTATGTGTGGATACGGCAAGGGGTGGGGGGAGGGGGTGGGGGGGGGGGGGGGAAGGGGGTGGGCGAAGGAGAGAAAGAGAACGACGTGTGTGTAATCAGTGTGTTACAGGAACAGTTAGCATCTACACCTTAAGACATTTACTGCGGGAGACAGAGCATTTATCGGGTATGCCCGATGAGCTATGATGTCGATTAATTCAAATTTATAAATATATTTATGTGCTATTCAGCATAATAGTATCGCTATTATGAAACACTTAAACGAGGCCTATGCTACTTGAGGCAGACAAACTTTGCCCAACAACCCCACCTAGGCCCCCCGCCCTTCACCTACTGTAAGTTTACATCCCACATGGTGGAAGCTGTGATAACAGTTTCTAGACGCTTGTCTACTGTACCGAAGCTCTCAGGTTCGGATCCGCGCCGGGACGGATTTTATTACATACTAGTTGTGCCCTGCCACGCGTTGCTGTGACCCCGAATGGTGAAATGGAAATGAAAGAAAGTAGCTCTCAGCTAACAGTGTCTGTCATAACCCTCACCCCCTTCCCTCTCCCTCCACCCAGTCAGATCTCCCCCTCTGAAGGATTGACAAATCATCCCTGGCGAAAGTATTAAAAAAGAAATAGTTAAGAAATGAGAACTTGTTTTAGGCCCTCTCGGCTAACAGTGTCTGGCATAACCCCCCACATCCCTCCTTCCCCAAATAATATTTCACTCTCCGAAGGAATAAAAAATCATCACTTGGCGAAATTATTAAAATAGAAATAGTTAAGAAATGATAACTTTAAAATAATGTTTTAGGCTCTCTCAGTTAACAGTGTCTGCCATCAACCGCCCCTCCCTCCCCCACTAATCATATAATCCTCGCTGAAGGATGGGAAAGTCATCATCTGACGAAATATTGTAACTAAATTGAGCTTTGCATCCGTGTCCACCCAGATAAAAATAGATAGCATTATTGTGTACTGAGAAGTAAATGTGGCCAGTGTAACAGCTACCACATCACCCATCCAGTACCAGTACTACTGCTACAACTACCACCACCACCACCTTCAGAAAAAAAAAAAAAAAAAAAAAAAACCAACCAAAAAAAAAAAAAAAAAAAAACCAGTTACTACTGTCTGTGCAGGTCGGTGTAGCCAGAGGAGTTATTATTTAAATTAGCACCCAGCGGGGAATCGAACACCGGTCATCCTCGTGAAGGGCGGAATACTTACAACTTTACAACCAAAGACTGAAGACTTTAGGTCAGATATCGCAGCTTAGCTGTAAACCATAAGACAACGTGCTGTAAACACCAAAATAGAACAGAATAAAAAGCGAAGATAATGCAGCCTAGCTATAAACCACAACAAAACGTGGCAGCTGCCCACTTAGGGGCAAAAAAAATTATATTACCCGGGGGGAATAGAACCCCTATCACCCATGTGAAAGGCGAAATGCTTACAACTAACTACGCTACTAAATACTCAAGCATTCAGTAGAAATGAAAGTATATAACAATAATGTGAAGTTCAGTGTTACAGTCAAAGGTGGCCAATCAACTAAAAACAAATCCGGACCTGCAACGAAATAACTAATGAAATGATCGTTGCTGGAGCTACGTCGTTCGTGGTTTGTGCAAAATTCTACACATAAACACGCGTGGAGTCTAAGGCAACGTTGTGTGAAAATTTGAAAGCGATCGGTAAAGAAGCGTCGGAGATTGATCCTAAGGAAAAAGGCATCTATTGGCAGCCCTGTTCAGCAGTCGAAGGCGGCCAATCAACTAAAAACAAATCCGGGCGGGTAACGAAACAATTATTTATTTGACCGTTGCTGGAGCTACGCCGTTTGTGCGATTTTATGACAAAATATCACGCTTTGAGTCAGAGGCAACGTTGTGTGAAAATTTGAAAGCAATCGGCTCAGTAGTTTCCGAGTTTAGAATTAACAAACTCGGAAAATTAACATTTTTATTTATATACAATGTACCCGGTCACGCATTGCTGTGGCCCAGAATGGTGAAATGGAGAGGGAAAAAAATAACTCTTAGCTAACAGCGTCTGTCATATCCCCCCCCCCCCCCCCCATCCTCTTCTCTCGACCCAGTCATATCTCCCTCTCAGAAGGACTGAAAAATCATCCATGGCTAAATTAATAAAATAGAAAGAGTTTAGAAATGAGAACTTTAAAATAATATTTTAAGTTCTCTCAGCTAACTGTGTCTGAAATAAACTCCCCCCCCCCTTTTTTTTTCCCAACAATCATATCTCCCGCTCCGAAGGATTGAAAAATCATCACCTGGCGAAATTATTAAAAAAGAAAGAGTTAAGAAATGAGAACTCTAAAATATTATGCTAAGCACTCTCAGCTAACTGTGTCTGGCATAAACCCCCCCCCCCCTCCCCTCCCCCAATCATATCTCCCTCTCCGTAGGATTGAAAAATCATCACCTGGCGAAATTATTAAAATAGAAATAGTTATGAAAAGAGAACATTAAAATAATATTTTAAGCTCTCTCAGCTAACTGTCTGGCATAACCTCCTCCCCTCCCACCCCCTCCCCCAATCATATCATCCTCTCTGAAGGATGGGAAAGTCACCGTGTGACGAAATATTGTAACTAAATTGAGCTTGGCATCCGTGTCTACCCAGACTTAAATACGTAGCATTAACTTGTACAAAGAAGTAAATGTAGCCAGTGTAACAGCTACCACATCACCCATCCAGTACCAGTACTACTGCAACCACTACTACCACCACCAACACAACAACAACAGCAGCAACAGCAACAACAACAACGACAACAAAAACTGTCACTGCAGTCTGTGTAGGTTGGTGTAGAAAAGAGGAGTTAGCGCCGGATGCTGTCGCCACGGTAGTTAGTTCAATGTTGCCCCCGACATAGAAATAAAAAAAAACGTCATCACATAACCAATGATGGAACCCACAGTGAAAAGTACACTATACTCACGAATGGCGGAGAAAAATACCCCGCACCCATCCTCTCTCCCTCTCCGAAGAGGAAATTTTTAACTGACCTTGGCATCCGTATCCACCTAAACTGGACTGTAAGCAGTCTTATGTAACAGTTTCTGTCATCGCCGAAAGTTTTTGAGAAGCGTCGCGTTGAGGCTAATTGTGACTTAACTGAAATCGGATGTTTAGGTCAGATATCGCAGCCTAGCTGTAAACCACAACACAACGTGCCTACGGCACTCTCGAGGGCGAACGAAGAATACCCGTGACATGACCATCACGTCACCGCTGTCGCAGGCTAGCTATAAACCCCAAAACCGAAAAAGGCAGCGCAGCCTAGCCATAAACCACAACACAACGTGCCAGCCGCCCAGTTAGGGGCTAAAAAAAATTATTTCACCTTGCGGGGAATCGAACGCGGGTCACCCGCATGATAAGCAGAATAGTTACCAACTACGCTACCAAACACTCCAACAGATTGTGGAAATTAGATTATATAATAATGCAAGGTTCAATAAGAGCTTGGCAGTCACAAATAGCCAATTAACTAAAAAGAAATCCGGGCCGGCAACGAAACAAATAATGATTTGACCGTTGCTGGAGCTACGTCGTTCGCGGTGTGTGCGATTTTCTGACAAGAAATCCCGCTTGGAGTCACAGGCAACGTTGTGTGCAAATTTGAAAGCAATCGGTTCAGTGGTTTCCGAGTTTAGGGAAAACAAAATCAGAAAATTAACGTTTTTATTAATATCGATATGGCATGGGGGATCATATTGACCCAGACTGAAAATGGTTACCAGGAAAAGAGTATGAAAAGTAAAGAGGCGTCAGTGTTGGTGCCAGATAGTCTGTAAGAACCTGAGTGGTGTAGTGGCTAAGCGCTCGCCTGCGGGTCCAAAGGTCGTGGGTTCAGGTCCTAACGAAGTCGGACTTTGTTAGTTAGTTAGTTAGTTAGTTAGTTGGGTTATCATCATTGCACTCCGGACATGTCCATAGGTGCTCAGATCCTCCCCTCAGTATGAATCCCAACGTCCGATGGCTAATAGTACCAGTTCTATGTTGATTAACAAATCTTCTGACGTGTCCGGTGTGCGTCTCGTTTTTTGCTGTGCCGATCTTAATTCCCAAGTCTGCCATTCTGGCGAGTGATGTGGATTCACTGCCACCAAAGTCCTCTATCCTTCCCATTTCTCTGAGGGCATTGATAATATCAGCATGATCCATAGGCCGACCGTCGGTAGTGATAGCGGATCCAGCCAGCCTGTCAGCTCTTTCATTTCCATCGACGCCTGCGTGTCCCGGAACAAAAATAAAGGTGACTCCTCGCACAGTAGACTTCTGAATTGAT
This sequence comes from Candidula unifasciata, assembly GCA_905116865.2. NCBI lineage: Eukaryota > Metazoa > Mollusca > Gastropoda > Stylommatophora > Geomitridae > Candidula > Candidula unifasciata. Next base: position 24,675 of record CAJHNH020003062.1, read on the forward strand.
TCAAGCCATTGTCTTCGCACTGAACCTGCCTGAACCCTCCGGATCATACTCATTGAATCACTGAGTATACATATGCGGGTGTATTTTTGTGTTTTCAAGCCAGGCAAACGCTTGCGTCACTGCCATCACCTCCATCGTCATGCTGCTGGTTGTCATGGAGAAGGCGCCGTTGGCTTCTTTGACTGTTCTGCCCGCTGAGCGTGCTGTAAATGCCCATGCGCTTCTTCTTTGGCGTATAACGGATCCGTCTGTATAGATTAGTGCATCTGCTTCGTCTGAATTTTCACCGATGAGAGCGTTGACCTCTGCATTAACAGCAACAGGATTCTCTTCTCTACATCGCCTGTTGAGTGTGACAATACAGGAAAATGTACAAATAAACGCCTGAGGCACAGGTATCCATTCTGCACCAGGTATGATGTCGGTTAGGCTGCATATTTGCCTAATAACATCTTCTGCCCGACCTAGCCACGATTTTCCCCTCTTCAGTCTGTCGCCCTTTTCACTAAAAAGCGCTTGATGCAGTGGGTGTTTCTTATCAGCACATATTTTGAGGTATGCCCGAGCCCTCCACATCCTGATCCTTTGGTTCATTGTTGGAAAGTCAAGTAGATACCTCATTGCTCCACAGGATGTGTCTCTTGTACATCCCAAAATAATACGCATGGCTTCATTTTGCACCTTCTCGAGTCGTTCAATCTGGGTAGCACTGACAGTGAGGATGGCCAGAGCGTATTCAATGGGGAAAGGACCAGACCGTAGAATAGAAGCACCAGCAGTCTTTGCTCGATATTGGAAGCAGCCATAATCCTCATTGCAGATAGACCTTTGCGTGCTTTTGTTATCGCATGGTCAACGTGTTCCCTGAATGACAAGCTGCGATCAAACCTCACCCCGAGAAACGTCATAACGTTGGTTCTGATCAATACATTATCACGCATTTTCACTTCTGGTAAGTCCGACTTGACAATGTGATTGTTCAAAGAGAACCATGACACTGCTGCCTTCGAGGGATTGACATAGGCATTGGAACCATCACACCAGGCGGCAATTCGATCGAGTTCTTTGTGCATTGTGCTGGCGATCTCCTGTCTATCACGCCCTCGTCGATAAATCAAAATGTCATCAGCAAATGACAAAGTAGTCGGACTTTTTCCATTAAAAAATGGTATTGACTCCCAGGTTGACACAGCCTTAAATGAATAGAGTCATGGGAAATAAAGGCGGCCAGCGTAATGTTGACCATATAACCCACGAGTGCCGATTGGTCTATAAAATATAGGTCTAGCCCCATATACCCAATAGCACAAAGGTGTGGAAAAGGGTCCCTAACCTGTTTACTTTACCTACTACTGTGTATGTGTGGAAAGGGTGTATGCAGGGTTCTTTACTTAGTTTGTTATTTTGTACCCGATTTTTTATTATTTTTTTTTCTCCAATGTTGTTTTCAACATTACCACATTTTTTAAATCCTTGACTTGGTTTGTTTTGAGAAACAGGGTTAATATTTTAACTCGCCTGGGTGCAAACATATTGCTGCATCAAAGACACAGATGGTAGTAAACATCCACAGAACACATACATTCTGCCGGTGACAACACTTGATATTAGTCGTCCCCTTGGGATGCAATTATTTGTTATTCGATGCCCCACCCTGGCTTCTGTGGAGGCCTGGATATAGCTGGGACGTAGATATGGCCTAGCCATAGATAATGGTCAACGGCTGTAAATGGTTTCTGGGACCTCATCCGCATGGTGGCACTTAGTGTCACCGGGTGTTTGTCGCTTGTGTAATGTCCTGATGGGGTACAGCTACCTACCTTCCTACCTTTTTTGGGTGCAGACTGTTGGTTCCTTGATTCTCGGACAGATGCACTCCGACTTCGAAGGAAAAGCCTAATTTTTTTTTCACTCTAACAGAATGCTTGTTAGGGAGGCAGTGCTCTACTGTCTCCACAATGGGACCCCAGAACCCTCACTAGAACAATGATCTCAGACATGCTTCATTGTAATACAGGGCACAGACATTACTGACACCACACATTATTACCATCTGGAGAGAACTAGAACAATGATCTCAGACATGCTTCATTGTAATACAGGGCACAGCCATTACTGACACCACACATTATTACCATCTGGAGAGAACTAGAACAATGATCTCAGACATGCTTCATTGTAATACAGGGCACAGCCATTACTGACACCACACATTATTACCATCTGGAGAGAACTAGAACAATGATCTCAGACATGCTTCATTGTAATACAGGGCACAGCCATTACTGACACCACACATTATTACCATCTGGAGAGAACTAGAACAATGATCTCAGACATGCTTCATTGTAATACAGGGCACAGCCATTACTGACACCACACATTATTACCATCTGGAGAGAACCAGAACAATGATCTCAGACATGCTTCATTGTAATACAGGGCACAGCCATTACTGACACCACACATTATTACCATCTGGAGAGAACCAGAACAATGATCTCAGACATGCTTCATTGTAATACAGGGCACAGCCATTACTGACACCACACATTATTACCATCTGGAGAGAACTAGTACAATGATCTCAGACATGCTTCATTGTAATACAGGGCACAGCCATTACTGACACCACACATTATTACCATCTGGAGAGAACCAGAACAATAATCTCAGACATGCTTCATTGTAATACAGGGCACAGCCATTACTGACACCACACATTATTACCATCTGGAGAGAACTAGTACAATGATCTCAGACATGCTTCATTGTAATACAGGGCACAGCCATTACTGACACCACACATTATTACCATCTGGAGAGAACTAGAACAATGATCTCAGACATGCTTCATTGTAATACAGGGCACAGCCATTACTGACACCACACATTATTACCATCTGGAGAGAACCAGAACAATGATCTCAGACATGCTTCATTGTAATACAGGGCACAGCCATTACTGACACCACACATTATTACCATCTGGAGAGAACTAGTACAATGTAAAGTGACCAGGAGATCTTGCCGATACTCAGGACTCAAGGAACTGCGCCTAGGACCAAAAATCACACCAATGTATCTTGCTACTGGTACCACTGGAGTAGAATCTCGGTTCTTCTTTCTTCTTTTTTTTTTTTTTGCCTTTCTACCCCCCCCCCCCCCCCCCCCCCCCCCCCCCCCCCCATTGGAGCATAGGCCATCCACCAACTCACGCCAAGTCGTTCTATCCCTCGCTATCGCATGCAGCTCTCTTCATGTCCTCCCCATCTGTCTTCTCCGTGTTTTTTTTTTTTGGGTGGGGGAGGGTGGTCTTCCTTTATTTCTATGTCCTTGCGGGTTCCAGTGCAAAGACATTCTAGTTATATTGTTCTCAGGTTTTCTTAACTGGTGTCTTATTCAAAGCCAGCGTATTTTCTTCACCTCTTGGTCTACTGTAACTTGTTTAGTTCTCCCCCAGTGCTCTACATTAGTGATTCTATCATACAATGTAATTCCCTCTATTCTGCGCAGGCACCAGTTAATGAATATCTGTAGTATGTAGCCTTGGTTGTTCTCAATGTTTTTGATTTGACATTAGAATTAAACATTTCACGTTTAGTATTGGTTTTAATTTCTTTTCACCTCCACTAATTTCCCCAGTGCTATGAAAACTCTTGCCTTTAGTATTCGCATTTTAATATCTCTATTCATCTTTGTCTATACTACTGCCCAAGTAGGTGTACGACTCCATGTCTTGGAGTGGGATACCACTGAGAGAAACCACATTACTATTTGCATGTTTATTCACGGCACACGGGTGTAACCCATAAGTGCTCCGCTCTACTTCTAACTCAAGCCTGAGTCAGAAGAATCTCAGCGCAGTGTACAAACTCTGTGAAAATAAAGGTAAGGACAGTCGAGCTGATATCAGAAACATAAATTCACCTAACACAAACTAGGAATTTCAACGAAGTGAAACAGAAAAATCACGCACACACGCAAATGACATTTCTATCGAAATTTGTATCAATGAGCAAGGTAAAGATTCTTTCTAAACGCCCCAATCTCTGTACATTTCTCCCCTTCCTTTTTCGTTAAACTTCCTAGTTTATTTTAGGTGAATTGAAAAAAAAAAAAAAAAAAACAACAACATATCATTAGAAATGCATTACAAATTAGTGATCTGAACTGAATTTAACATTTCTACATATAACATATACTTCTGAATGTAACTGAAAAATTGACAATTAATAGATAATCTGGATAATTTATGAAACACCTAATGGGTATCACATCTTATAAAAATATAAGAGACAGCATAGACAGAAATAACCTGAGTTATTCCTCCAAGAAGCAGGTTAACAAAGTACGTTCATTAGCGATAATAGGCGTAGACACTTTTGGCGACTGTTTTCATCGCATAATGAGGAGTAAAATGCTTTAAAATTTTTAACAACAGGTAAACTTAAAAGAAAAAGAGCAAAATAAAAATAGAATGATGACTACCTGAACACATCAGAAACATGTCACAGACATAGAGCAGTCTGGTCGTCTGCTACCGTCAGCTAATGACAGTCTTAGTTTATCCTGATAATTATGATGTATTTATTTGAGAAAACTGTTGTGTAAATCATCCTTAGCTGACTCATCTACAAAGTGTTAGGGTTTGGTAAAGAATGTGCGTGTCGGTGTGTGTGTGTGTGATTAGGGGGGGGGGAGGGGGGGGGGTGTTTGTGCTTGAACGAGGATGCTCAAGTGTTTATCTGCTCTTCATTGACATCCACGAAAGAAGTTATCACATAAGCATCCAAACACCAATTGCTCTTAGAACTGTTGCTTGTGTAAACTTTTGGATTACATTCACCCGTGTGGATACGAAGGCGTCATTGTGGGGAAAACAAGAGGAGACCTACTACATCCTGAGTCGAGTATTTGGGGCGCCGTTCCTTTGAAGGAGTGGATCTACATGAGACGCAAGGAACCAACAGTCGACATTCACATAAGTCAAATCAGTAAAAAGAATCCGCAAACAGTACTCAGGTTCCGGATAGAGGCTAAAGTCTGCAGGTGAACGAACGAACAGAACTCTCCGTCGCAGTTTATAGCCGGTGAATGCAAAGAAGAAGATATTAAATTTGTTACTGAGCGCTTGGGGGGGGGGGGGGGGTGGTGATGTTAATTTGAACTTTATTCTGAAAGAAAAATTACACTTGTTGCTCTAGGAAACGGTGCTAGTTTTAACTCTGTTTTTGTATTGAAAGTGTTGAAAGTTTCTACACGTGGTTAACTAAAGCAGAGATCTTCCCATCGGATTGGTCGGCAGTGCCACTGCGCTTTCCGCTGGCGACCTTTCCACTGTTACATTTGCGCTGCTGGCCAGCCCGCCAGTTCTTACCCTAGTCATCAACGAAGTATTAGGGGACGATGTCTGTCGTAGAGTGCCTGCATTCTGGTAGTTAGCGAAGTTACTAGCGGCCTAGCAACCACCTAATAGTGTCGTCTGGTGATTTATAAAACGATCATAGAATATAACAGACAGAGAAAAGTGGTGATTTGCTGTTGTTTCGGCGTGGATTTCTAACTGAGACGTCATTACGATTCGGTATTAGGATCTTCTACCTATCCTTGTGAGAATTTTTATATGTTAGTATACCTTATTAGTAGAAACCGCTGTAGGACAGCGGCTAGTGTGCTTATCTTTCCGTCTGGTGGTCGTCGGTTCGAATCCCTGCCTCGGTGGGAGTTTTAAAATTAAAATTACTTGCTCTCCTGAATCTTAAAATGAATACCAAGTCATGTTACAGAAAGTAGTGGGGCTGGCAGGACATTTCCAACAATATGCTTCCAACGTCCTATAGTCAATGACATATATGGAGATAGCATAATATACTCACTACAACTGTAGTCGTAGAAAACACTTTTACTGGTTAGAATTTAGGTTAGAATAGTTTAGGTGTGTGCCTGTGGTTTTCACGCTGTACAGTGTTTTGAGGAGTGTTCTGAATGAGATAATAATTTTTTTAAGCGTGTGTTATTCCACACCTGTAAAGATATAAATTGGGATAGGCGCTTCTTATTATTCCATTTAACTAACTTAAAGATGACTAAACACTGATTTCTGTACCCTTAATCTGATGTACTGTAGATGTGTATGCGTTGTACCAGGTAATGTCTTCCCCCTGAAGGGCTTCTACTCTAACAGTCAATGCAAGTACAGAAGACGTCGTATCCATTATCATGAGCTTTAGAAGAAATGATGTTTGGTTTATATCTTCTAGGACACACGTCACTGGCTACATTTTACCAGTACCTCCCTGCCAGCCAAATCTCACTAAAACTTTCCGGTAACTTTTCCACCTTGCTGTGTTATCTAGTAATATCACGTCTCATCATAACAATGCAAGGCAAATTACATTTAAAACTCAAAATCATGGGCTACAAAAAATTATGGTTCTTTTTGGCTACTCTAATGTTGATTTACTCATCACTTCAAAAAAAATCAATATTACTACTAAAGAATGATTGGGGGGGGGGGGGGGTGGGATCCTTAGCTAACAGGCCTTGGAAAAAAAGAGTTAGTCACGGAGCTGACCTCATTGGGAACCACTGCATGAAACTAAAGCAATAACGCAAGTCTCATTGTATCACATTTACAGGCTGGAGTCTACACAGTCATTTGTTTCAATGCCAAAAACAGATTTTGGGTCAGTCAAATACTCCAGTATTTTTTATCCAGCTAATTTAGACAATCAGATACAATAAAGTTTTGTTCGCTTGTCGTCATCATCATCATGAAACAGGTCCTTTGCAGAACGTCGCTCTCGTCACGGTCTTCCTGAAAGAAACTCGATCTCTCGCCAGCTCTCCCGCCTCGTGTACTTTCCTACTCAAGAAGTCACTTATATCCTGTGCCCGTTCGCTTGTAACGTATCATAATTAAATTGTTTATCTAACATCTGTATCAGATGTTAACCTGCCTTTCCCTGTCGTCTCATTTATATGTGAAAAAAATTTTTTTTGGAATACTTATCGTTACATCTTCAAATGATGAAACTTTAGGTAAGGCTACCTCTTCTTGCTTTTCCGAATGCTGTCTTTCGATTAGTCGAATTCTTGGGTTACTTGAAAACTTCCGGTTAAAATGGACGATAGACAGCGGCGCTGTTCGGAGCGGAGGCAAATTTTTTGCTTCTGCCGGACGGTGGCCGAAGTATTTTTGCTCCATTTGTAGACTGGATATAGTTTCGTCGCCCAGCTTCTGAGTTGAATGCATGGCGTGACCCTGTGAGCTGCGGATTGCATTTGGAATGTTTTTTTCGACTGTGACCAACGTGGTGTGAATTGTAGTTTCAGAAAATGGCGCGATGCCGGTCGTGCAATGCTGGCGGGACCCGTATTAAAATTGATCGCCCGGGCAACTGCTGATCTGTTGGCGACAAGTTCTGCTATCATCAATGATGAACTACATTTCTAATGTTGGACTGTTTGTGTTAGCACTTCGGATGGCTACCATATGCGTTAATGCGAGTGTATGCTAGATATGCTGAGACAGCAGTCTGTCAATCTTTCCACAAGGGACTGTGATAAACATTCTGGGTGTTTTTCGCTGGCACAGGAGCGGAGCAAAGATGGGGCGACCCGTTTGCTATGAAGCTGAAACTAAGACTACCAGACCAGTCTTGGGTTACTTGCAGCTCGTTTGGGTTAGCACGTCACCCCTGAAGTCCAGGCTGGTTCACGTAAAAACAAACGATCCGCCACTGTCGCGAAACAATTTTTTTCTTGTAGAAAATATACTAGAAAGCAAGGGTAGCAGGCCTATACGTCCTTACTTACTTATA
>CAJHNH020003062.1:35000-84238 GCA_905116865.2 Candidula unifasciata
ATCAGTTCTTATCATTTGATACAAAGCGTTGCCGTCAGCTATTATCCGTTGACATAATGTGTTCGTGCAGTTATTTTCCTATTAAATAAAGTGTCACCCTCAGTTATTTTAAATCTGTCATTTAGTTTCACGCCAGTTTTTTTTTTTTTTTAAATGATAGAAAATCTTATTGTTAGTCCCCCCCCCCCCCCCCTTTCCACTCCCGCACCCCGCAGCCTCTTTTTTTTAATGTGTTCCATATGACAGAAGGCTTTTCCTGAATTGTATTGTGTGACAAAAAGCGTTTCCAGGTCACTACCATACGACACTAAGCGTTTCAGGTTATGTACCATATGACATAAGTATTTTCGGGTTAATACCACATGACATAAGCGCTTTCAGGCTAATACCATATGGCATAAAGGATTTTAGGGTTAGTACCATATGACATACGCATTTCCATGTTAATACCGTATGCCACTAAGCGTTTCAGCTTATGTACCATATGATATTAGCATTTCTGTGTTAATATCATATGACACTATGCGTTTTAAGTTTAGACCATACGAAACAAGCGTTTTTGGGTTAATACCATATAATATAATCATTTCTGGGTAAATACCGTGTGACAATAAGATTCTAAGGTTTAGTACCATATGACAAGTGTTTCAGTACCATATGACATAAAGCGTTTCTCGGTTAGTACCACATGACATAAAGCGTTTCCGGGTTAGTACCATATGACATAAAGCGTTTCCGGGTTAGTACAATGTGACATAAAGCGTTTCCGGGTTAGTACCATATTATGACTAAAAGCGTTTCCGGGTTAGTACCATATGACATAAAGCATGTCCGGACTAGTACAGTATGATGTCAAGCGTTTTCAGGTTAGTACAATACAGTGTGGTATTAAGACTTGACGAGGACCGAAGTTAAGTAAAGCCATGAGACCCCTACACTTTTAAAATACACCAGCCAATCCCATAAAACTTGAAAATTTATCTATAGTTTATTGTGTATCCTTTACAGGACGTTGCAGAACCAACCCCAGCATTTTATTTTGGATGTTGTGGTTTTTCTAGACAATTTTACGTCTAGAAGTTTGACATCGCTTTCTGGACTAGGCTTCTTGATACCTCTATCGAAACCAACGCAAGGCGCAAGGCCCGCAACTGGGATCGAAGCCGGCACCTTGGTATTACGAAGTGCATTCGCTACGCCTAAGTCACAGACGCCGATTGAAAATGTGTACGCCTTTTAAATATAGGGGTGATGGAAATATATTGTCGTTTATTTGTTACTAAAAGATTGTGTTGGTAAAATATTATAGAATATTTATATTATTATTATAGTTACCAGTGGTGGATTGGGGCACAAGCTAAAGACGCTACATCTTATGGCCTCCCTAACTGCAGTAGCCCTTAAAAAATGTCCTATTTTTCTTCACAAATGGAATTTTTGTTTTCAATAAAGCATGTAAGTGGATTATATATATAAATATATATATATATATATATATATATATATATATATAATATATATATATATATTTATATATAATCCACTTACATGCTTTATTGAAAACAAAAAATTCCATTTGTGAAGAAAAATAGGACATTTTTTAAGGGCTACTGCAGTTAGGGAGGCCATAAGATGTAGCGTCTTTAGCTTGTGCCCCAATCCACCACTGGTACTATACGACATAAAGTGTGAGGGTTAGCTTTCTACCCCAAGAGGAAATCACACAGAGCGATAAACACCCGGTGACACAAAGTGGATCACCCGTGGAGCGGTCCAAGAAACCCCGTTCAACTGATAGGCCGAATTAGGGTCCCCGGCAACAACCAGGGTGGGGCTTCAAAATACCGAAAAACTCGTCCCACATAGGGAAGGGGATTGTTATGGTTGTTTTCATGTGACAGAAACCATTCTGCCAGGTAGTTTCGTGTGACATAAAGTGGATATATGCCTCCACTGTTGCTTTTAGGAATATTACATGGTACTTTTTCCAGAAATGAACGTGACTCCCAGGTGGATATAATCTTTACCGCGTGCAGTCCCGGCGTGATGCTGACCACATCACTCATCTTGTACCGATTGGTTCTATAAGAATATAGGTCTAGTCCTATCTGCCCTATACGCTTAAAGGCGTGAAAAAAGGACCTTTACTTTACTTACTTTGAAAATAGTGAAAAATACTTTTGGACTATGGGGTTACCTTTGTCAGCCCTGGATTATTCTGTTGTTAATGACATAATTCTCGAGGAACACAACAATTCTGAACATAAAAGTTAGCATTCTGTATTTGATGAAAATATATGTTTGATCAAACATTTAATTACAGTCACGTTAGAAGAGCCAGACTAAATGATCGCCCCACCCATGGCTAGGAGGTAATGCTTTTTTTCCAATCCTTACAAGGAAATATGGAACTGATCAACTTGCATGCCTGCATTTTGCCCTTCCTCGGGCTCTGCAAGGAGTCGAACGAACGAACGAACTTTATTTTCAAAGGGTCACAAATTGGGCACGCAGGCCTGTCTTACATTCGGCCCTTCCAGTCAACCATCTTTCGCACAGCAGTTGTATTTTCACTAATAAAGCATGTTATGATCATATGACAATATGCATATTATGAATATTATAAAGGAACACAAAAGAATGAGTTGTAAAGTGCATGCAAAAACCCGCGCGTGCATACATACACCCACATACACACGATCACCCACTCACACACACATACATGCATGCAAACATTACATACATACATTCATACGTACATACATACAAACAAACATGCAAACAGTCATACATACAGGCATACATTCATTCAAACAAACATACATAGATACAAACACACAGGCATACATGCATACATACATTCGTAATACAGGCATACACACATACAACCATACAGTCATAAATACAGTCATGCATGGAGACACTCCCACAAAGACACACACGCTCACTTAGACAAAAATACAGACACACACACAGACTGTTACACATAAACACACACAGGAAAACACACAGCATACATATTTACATTCGTGCTCACACACTTACACACACACCACACACACACACGCAGACAAACATGCAGACACATACATACAGCCACATAGACACACACGCAGTCAAACACACACACACACACACAAATACAAACAGGCAGGCAAACACATTCTGACACCCACACAGACAAACACTCAGAAATGCATACACATACAAACACATACAAACACATAGAAATACACACGCAGACACATATATTCAGCACGCACAGACATATACTCTGACATGCAGACACATACAGACAACAAAGGGGCACACACAATACACACAGAGGAACACACATAGACATACACAGACAGACACATGCTGACACATACACTCACGCAGACAGACATACAGACACCCACACACAGAGACTGAGACTATAGAATATCAGTGTCGATGACAGAACGCTGGGCCAATTTCAGATACTTCCTTCAATCACCAGTAGAAGTTAAAACTGTGCATCTGTAATAGCTACATCAGTCCGGTGTAACATGTAGTCTTGGGAGACAAGAAGCATCTCGACCAGGATTGTGAGTTAAGGAGCATCTCAACCAGGATTGTGAATTAAGGAGCAACTCGACCAGGATTGTGAGTTAAAGAGCATCTCGACCAGGATTGTGAGTTAAGGAGCATCTCGACCAGGATTGTGAGACAATGAGCATTTCGACCAGAATTGTGAGGGCAAGGTGCCTCTAGTCACGGATTGTGAGACAAAGTACATCTCGACCAGGATTGTGAGTTAAGGAGCATCTCGACCATGATTGTGAGACAATGCGATCTCGACCAGGATTGTGAGACAATGAGATCTCGACCAGGATTGTGAGACAAGGTGCATCTCGACCAGCATTGTCAGACAAGGCGCATCTCGACCAGGATTTTGGATTGTGAGACACGAAGCATCTCAACCAGGATTGTGAGACAAGGAGCATCTCAACCAGGATTGTGAGACATAGTGCATCTCGACCTGGATTGTGCCACGAGGTGCATCTCGACCAGGATTATGAGGCAAGGGGCATCTCAACCAGGATTGTGAGACAAAGAGGATCTCGACCAGGATTGTGAGACATGGTGCATCTCGACCAGGATTGTGTTACAAGATGCATCTCGACCAGGATTGTGAGACAAGGAGCATCTCGACCAGGATTGTGAGACATAGAGCATCTCGACCAGGATTGTGAGACATGGTGCATCTCGACCAGGATTGTGAGTCAAGGTGCATCTCGACCAGGATTGTGAGACAAGGTGTATGTCGACCAGGATTGTGAGACATGGAGCATCTCGACCAGGATTGTGAGACAAGGAGCATCTCGACTAGGATTGTGAGACATGGAGCATCTCGACCAGGATTGTGAGACAAGGTGCATCCCGACTAGGATTCTATTTGTAAAAAAAAAAAAAAAAATCGTCCTTTCCAGGATTACACTCTAAAAGATGAACACCCAGTGTCTTACAGAGCCAATATTCTGATGAGAACCTAGCAGGAATAAATGCAGTTTAACTGTATTACACAGTTATATAAGAGCTCAATGGTTTCCAAGTAACCTGTAGTTCAGTTTGGGTGGAACGGCAAGGTTGTTTCCACGCGCTTGTGAAGACGAATGACATTCTAAACAAACATTAGCAATTCCGCGGAATAAAACCGTCTTCCTTTAGTAGTTTTGGGGACCAGCGATCCCTGGTGTGAGAGATTAGAACTCGGAGTTTGGGCGTTCTATTTATAAAAAAAGAATTGTAAAAATTTGCAAAAAAATACCTAAACGATCTCTTTGTCGAGAAGTTAAAACCACATCCCTTTGAGCTCTGAAGATTTAGAGTTTTGTTTATCTGTTTGAGATTGTTGTCTTTATGTTCGAGTGCTCACATGTCTCAGAGATGCCTGGGGTTCTTTATGTTCGAGTGCTCACGTGTTTCAGAGATGCCTGGGGTTCTTTATGTTCGAGTGCTCACATGTCTCAGAGATGCCTGGGGTTCTTTATGTTCGAGTGCTCACGTGTTTCAGAGATGCCTGGGGTTCTTTTTGTTCGAGTGCTCACATGTCTCAGAGATGCCTGGGGTTCTTTATGTTCGAGTGCTCACGTGTTTCAGAGATGCCTGGGGTTCTTTATGTTCGAGTGCTCACATGTCTCAGAGATGCCTGGGGTTCTTTATGTTCGAGTGCTCACGTGTTTCAGAGATGCCTGGGGTTCTTTATGTTCGAGTGCTCACATGTCTCAGAGATGCCTGGGGTTCTTTATGTTCGAGTGCTCACGTGTTTCAGAGATGCCTGGGGTTCTTTATGTTCGAGTGCTCACATGTCTCAGAGATGCCTGGGGTTCTTTATGTTCGAGTGCTCACGTGTCTCAGAGATGCCTGGGGTTCTTTATGTTCGAGTGCTCACATGTCTCAGAGATGCCTGGGTTCTTTATGTTCGAGTGCTCACGTGTTTCAGAGATGCCTGGGGTTCTTTATGTTTCGAGTGCTTCACATGTCTCAGAGATGCCTGGGGTTCTTTATGTTCGAGTGCTCACGTGTCTCAGAGATGCCTGGGGTTCTTTATGTTCGAGTGCTCACATGTCTCAGAGATGCCTGGGGTTCTTTATGTTCGAGTGCTCACATGTCTCAGAGATGCCTGGGGTTCGTCACTGAAGCTAATAAGTCTATCTTTCCTTTAGCGAAAAGAGACCCAGTCATACGAGACCCAGTCATACGAGACCCAGTCATACGAGACCCAGGGCAAGAAGCTTATCCCAGGCATTCATTGTTCAGCAAAATAAATGAGGGGGGGGGGAGAAGGGGTTGGGAGTAGACAACCATGTGATGCGAGTTTGTAATTGCAACTTTGGTAATTGCATAACTATTTCCCTAGATACATGTTGCAACATGCAACAAAACTTGTAGCGGGACGGATTTATTGACACACGCGCCGTTTCTTATCTTGCACTCAAAACTCATAAACAGACATTCTATATCATTTATAAGCCGCCCGAATGGCGATGCATTTCTGTTGCAGGCCGCGTTTAAAAAATAAAACTGAACTTGATGTGCATTTTTCAAAAATGACCTTGACTCCTAGGTCGACCCAGCCTTAAGTGGGTACCAGGTGCAGTCCGGGAAAGTAAAGGCGGCCAGCGTGATACTGACTACATCACCCATCTTGTGCCGATTGGTCTATAAAAATATAGGTCTAGCCCTATATGCCCTATACGCCCAAAGGTGTGGAAAAGTGACCTTTAGTTTTTTTGCATAGTCAAGTAAATGACACTTACCATTTGGGTTAAAATACATTGTCAAATAAATGACGCTTACCATGCCATTGGCGGATTCTATCCCCCAATGGAGCATAGGCCCCCAACCAACTCACGCCAAGTCGTTCTATCTTTCCCTATTACATGGAGCCCTCCCCATCTTCCTAACTTTATTCTCCAGCTCTCTTCATCATGTGTTTTTTTTTTTTTTTTTGGGGGGGGGGGGCGTTCTTTTATTCCTTTGCCCCTGTGGGTTCTAATGCAAAGACATTCTAATTATGTTGTTCTCCGGTAGCAGTGCTAGATGCATATTTGTAGGTACCATTCGGAGGTCCATCAGGGATGTGGTCTTTACTTCCTCGGACATTTCCTGATGACTATGTTATGATGAAAGGGAGCCACCGTGGTGTAGCGGCTAGATGTTCGCCTGCGGATCCAAAGGTGGTGGGTTCAGGTCCTTAATGAGCCGGACTTTTGTCAGAAATGATTTGACTCTGAGGTCGACACAGCCTTGATTGGGTACAATGTATAATTCTGGGAAGTAAAGGCGGCCGGCGTCATGCTGACCGCATCATCCGACTGGTCTACAAAACATACGTCTAGCTCTGTATGCAAAGCCCTCCGTAAGGAGTGGTGAAGAGTTATTTACTTGCTTGACTGAAGTTTTGGTCAGTGAATCCGGGAGACTTGAGTAAACAACAAACAAAATACAAATCTGTCGCCATGCAGATTTCAATACAAGCCCTTCGGGTGCAGACAAGTGTCTAGTATCAGTGTCCTAGAAAATATAAGTTAGTTATAGCGAAGTGAGCTACAAGTGACATCTGTGGTGTCAATAATGCATGTCTTTGTTTCCGTCTCAGCAACCTTGTCTTTCAGCATGGACAACATCTGAAGCCCAGTATCAACTTCGTATCGTATAATCTATGCATAGTGGACTGTATGTGGGGACAACCTGTATTACTGGGACAATAGCATCTAACTGCAGTGTATCGACCTCACAGCCAGCATGCTGCTGTTTGTCCACAAGTTGTCCAGCAGCAACCGTTACAAATACATGAAAGCTATGGGATGGATAAATGGCGTTCACAAGACGTTGCTTGTACTGATGGCCGGCTACTTGGTCTCCTTCACAGCAGAAGGTAGGTGGCTCCTTTTGTTTTCTTTTCTCCTATTCAAAAATCACATTTTGCTTCCATTATAAAAAAATGATTTATAGGAGCACTTGTAGTGAAGACACAAAATAAAAATTTGGAAAGGTGACAAGATGGTATTGAGAGGAGTGTGGCGGTGGTAAGAGGGCTGCGGTGGCAGAGGGGTGGCGTGGTGAAAGGAGTGCTGCTGTGGTGAGAGGGGTGCGTCTGTGGTGAGAGCAGTGCAGTGATGCTGAGGGAATTTTAGCTCCTTTATAATTTGTTTTTATGGATTTGAGGCTACAATCTGTTAAAATAGTGGTGAGATGAGGGTGGCCGTGGGGTGTGAAGAAGGGGTGGGGGTGCCTGACTCTCAGGTTCTGGGCACAGAACTTAACTGACCTATCGTCGTAGGCTTGAAATATACCCCGAACGGTAACAGCTGTGCATGAAGTATTCCATTTCCAAGCTCTGCGTGCGCTCACACACAGTTTCTGTTAAAATTGGCGACAGGCACGGTCACTATTTTTTAGTGCTGGCAATTTTTTTTTGCTTCTGACAGATTGGTGACTGTTGTATGTTCTAAATTTGTAGACTTAAAGAATATTGTTTTGTCGCCCAGCTACTGAGCTGAGTGCATAGCGTGACAATGTGAGCTGTGGATTTCATTTGGAATGTTTTTCAGCTTTGATCAACTTGATGTTATGAACTGTATATTCAGAAAATGTCGCGTGGCCTGTTGCCACAGAATTGGTGGCGCCTTATGGGATTAAAATTGTGCAACTGCTGATCTGTATTTAACTGCTGCTTCCGTCGATGATGAGCTGCATCACTAATGTCGGACTGGACTGTTTGTGTTAGCACTTCTCATGGCTGCCTTGTGCTTTTAATGAGTATGTCGGAGGATATATCGAGACAAGTGGCGGCTACACGAAGTTGTACCCCAGCATACCCGACTGTTCTACACACACACACACACACAAACACACACACTTTCTCTCTCTCTCTCTCTCTCTCTCTCTCTCTCTCTCTCTCTCTCTCTCTCTCTCAACATTTACCAAGTCCTTGAATGTACAGTCAACCATTTGGAGACGACGCAGTCGAAACATCGGCCCAACACAAAGTAGCGAAAAGGACGACTGGGACGATCGTTCGGCCCTATATAATAGAAGCCTTAATATTCGCTGGCAGTTTTTCGTACCAGCCAATCAGACTTCTCGTATTTCTTGCACATGTTGGCTGTTCATTGACGGCTTTCGATCAAGTTTGATGTGTTTTGTAAAATTACATCGATTATTTTTTCTGGGGTAACTGTGCCCAAAAATGGTGAAAAGTACTGTTGCGTCATAGCAACCGAAACATAGAAGGAGGCAGGAAAATGAGTAGAACCAAGTGCCAGACGTGTCCGAAGGGCCTCCAAAGGCCTTACTTCCCAAAATACAGGTGTTAGGCCTTATTCAAGTTTAGAAAAATTCACCTACATTTTTCAGGTCAGTTATGTTTGTTCCCATGTTTGAAAAAAAAAAAAAAAATGCTTGCATAAATTATGCAAATCATAATAGTTAAGTGAAGCATATGTTGAGATTTCAGTTTGATTCATAAATATTATGTTAGTTCATTCAATTTCCTACACGAATATGTAAAATTTTATATGTGTCAATTATTGGCTTTATTTTTTATAATTTCTGTGTGCATAAACTGTGAGAATTCCCTCCTGAAGGTTCCGTCTTCTTGGCACCGACATTTAAAAAAGCTCTGTCTCTAAAGGGTTAAAGAAAACTGGAGGAATTGATCGTAATCTTACAATGATGAGGACCATAGGGAACAGATTTGAGCGCGTCGGTTAATACAGTAATTAATATATTACAAATGTGTACTTTCTCCAGACAGTCTTCCAAAGTTCACTGTATAAGGCTTGGACAAATATAGAATGTGCATAATGGCACCAGTTGTGTGGAGCTGATCAGATATATAATTTTACTGAATGGCACCAACCGAATGGAGCTGGATAACATTAAATTATGCTGTATGGCAAACTGTGTAAGGAGCTGGGCAAACATTGAATTGTTCTGAATGGCAACAGTTGTATAGAGCTGGTCAAATATATAAATTTACCGAATGGCACCAGCTGGATGGAGCTGGATAACATTGAATTATGCTGTATGGCACACTGTGTAAGGAGCTGGGCAATCATTGAATTGTTCTGAATGGCACCAGTTGTATGGAGCTGGTCAGATATATAAATTTACTGAATGGCACCAACTGGATGGAGCTGGATAACATTGAATTATGTTGTATGGCACACTGTGGAAGGAGCTGGGCAAACATTGAATTGTTCTGAATGGCACCAGTTGTATGGAGCTGGTCAGATATATAAATTTACTGAATGGCACCAACTGGATGGAGCTGGATAACGTTGAAATATGCTTTATTACACACTGTGTAAGGAGCTGGGCGAACATTGAATTGTTCTGAATGGCACCAGTTGTGTGGAGCTGGACAGATGAGATGAATGACGTGAATTGTATAGAGACTGTAAAAATTAACAGTGCCAGGAAGCGAGCCTGTTACCTTCAAATGGCATTTGCGCCTCGCTGTGAAAACAAGTGTCCTAAGATCACGACTAACTAGGCACCCCTAATAAGGTGTCTTCATTGGACATGCCTATCGTACAGTTTGAAATCCGCAACTATGCAAAAAGGAAAGAATTCGTCTCAAATGATTGAAATGTCACCATAGGTTACAGAAATTTATATTAACCAAGCATAGGTGGAATAACACACACAGCAATAATTTACAAACACAGTAGACCGTAATACTTTGTCAGGGATAAGAAGAACATCTGAGAATTCCGGGAAATCAAATGCATTAAAAATTATAAGAAATGGGAGGAACCTAATTAGCTTGTTTAAGTGCACAATAATAAAACTAATTTTGTGATGAATGACAACAAATATAATAATATATCTGAAGTAGTATTAAATCTTTACACACATGCCTAACAATAGGACCTCTATATATTGTTAGGGACCATTTCGACTCCTTGCAAATTGTCTGTGCTTCGTAGAGTAAAATTTGATATAGGATTCCCATCTGGTTTGTAAGGAGGTGTTTGTCGGGATAATGGGGCTTCCAGTTCGACAAAGTCAAGCAGGGACGACGACTCAACGGAAACTTGGGGAGGGGGGGAATCACCCACTGAGTGCCGATTGGTCAATAAAATACAAGCCTCATACTCATGAAGCCCTGAAAAAGGGTGCTTTGCTTGTATTTAGTATTCGTATTATTATATTGCTAAAATAACTTCATATATATCGATTACATAGTGCCATTGCCGTGTCAAAGATAAATGTTCGGAAAAGGACTGTGTCTGAGGCACACCTGACAGTCTAATTTGTAACCAGGTAAAAATGAAGTTCGCTCAGTAGTTTTTTTCGTGGTAGTCAATTCTTGTGTTTGATCTTCAGCCTTTCTTTCCTAAAGTTAGAAATAAACAGATTTGCATTGTCACTGTTTAACGAGATTCCCCCTTTATATGGCTATAAGTTAGAGTACAACCAGCGAGCGTACATCTCTATGAAAGACTGTTAGAGGCATAAAACAAATAAGCAATATAAATATATATAGGTGATGTAGGATTGTTCTACAGACATTTAGTGTGGGGTTGTGCTACACTGGTGTACGGTGGTGTTATATTACAGGAGTGTCACGTGGGTTGTACTACAGAAGTGTCACGTGGGGTTGGACGACCCGCTAGTGAAATGGCGTACTACAGACTTGGGTTATTGAGACTTTGGTCTCTCCACGGAAAGTAGGTCAATTCCATATATAATTTTGTTGGACTAGTCTAACGTGGTCAAGATATTGAGTGTGGTGGTCTGTTGTGTTGCATTACTGTTTTTTTTCCGAGAAAGAGACTGCCTGTGACATATGTCTAAAGGGGTTGTGTGTTGGAGCCAGTTGTCGATTTCTTTGGAGTGTTAAAACCTATGGCATGGTGAAATATACAACACGCGATGTCAATGGCATTGCAGAACACCACCGTGAAAGTGACCCATGGGCGCGTGGCTCGAGGTCGACCAATCAGAAGTTAGCTTGGCTAAAGGTCGACCAATCACAAATGAGCTAGTGTGTATATGGATGGTCAGTGGGGAGACCAATTTAACTAATACCCCGACTTGTAAGAAGGAGTGCAGTACATTCCACATTATGTGAGGCTGTATTACATTTGAAATGTGATGATGATGATGTACTATAATAGTGTGAGATGTGAAGGGTGGATGTGTGAGCAGGAGGATTCAGCACACAATTAAATAAGGATTTTAAAGAGCTTTTTCAATCATCACAACCATACAACAGCGAAATATTCAACTGTAACACGAAGACTTAAGACAGGAAAGTAAGTCTGAGTGCTTTTAAAAGAGTTTCAGCAGACTGTAAATATATATTACTTTTCCCGCAATAATGTAAGGTAGGGAGGGTGAAATTCATTGATGTGGTTTGCTACGACGATGGTCGGGATAATAATTGTGTTTAAATGCCAGCAGATCAACTTCACTGTGCCGGGTGTATCTATAAATTTCAGTCTCCTCTAGTAGCGGCTTTTTTTAAGGGTCGCAGAACACACGAGTTTCCTTGTTTCCAGCTTCAACACAAAAGTGTTCATTGTGTACTCACAAGGAAGCTTGAGATCAGTTGTGTGTGTGTGTGTGTGTGTGAGTGTGTGTGTGTGTGTGTGTGTCTTGAGAAAGTGATCAGTAGGGGTTATATTCATTATGATATTGTTAAAAGAGCATAGACAACAATACACCATACATGTTTAATAAATTCTTATTTTAATAGTCACATTGTATATATATATATATATATATATATATATATATATATATATATATATATATATATTATATATATATATATATATATATATATATATATATATATATATATATATATATCATCAGGTCCCTTGCCGACTGGCGTGGGCGATCATGCCTCTCCAAAATCTGCGATCTCCTGCAGCATGTATCAGTTTGTGTGCCGAAACACCTCCATGCCATGCAACAAGACTGTCAAACATCTTCTCTCGTTGTCTTCCTCTATCTCTCCTTCCACAGATCTTTCCAGTGATCACAACATGTTCTATTTTCCCTCTTCTCATAACATGGTCGAACAATGATGACTGTCTCCTTCCGATGTCTGTGATAAGTTGTCTTCGGGCTCCCGCCTCTTTCAAAACCTCTTGGTTGCTCTTTTTGGCTGTCCAAGGTATTCTAAGCATTCTTCAAAAACCACATCTCTGAGGCCTCTAAAAATTGTTTGGCCTGCCTAACGATTGTCCAGGATTCACAGCCATATGTTAAAACTGCATGTATGTAGCAAGCAAGAATTCTTTTTCGAACTCTCAATGACAAGGATATATTGCACAAGATGTTTTTTATTTTATAAAATGTAGTTTTTGCTTGTCCAATTCTGTTTCTTATTTCCTGTAATTCTTTCTGAGAGCATATATATAAATAAATAAATAAATAAATAAATATATATATATATATATATATATATATATATATATATATATATATATATATATATATATATATATATATATATATTAGGACTGTACCGAATATCCGCTTGGTATTCCCTTTGGGGTCGAATAGTCGAATTAATAACTATTCGGTATTCGGCAGACTACTTGCGGTCAGGCCGAATACGAATAGTGGTTACCTTACACGCGTTTTGTATACACTGCGATAGACTGAAATAACTCTCTCATTAACACAATAATTGCTGTTGCCTAAGTCTGTCTTAGCGGGGAAAACTAGAACCCGGTTGCATGCTGACTCGACCGAGGCATTACAGCAGAGGTTCTCAAACTGGGTGCGTGTGCCAAGGGTGCCGCGGCGAAAATCAAGAAAAGTCGGCTATAAATTGTGACATTATTAAAGAAGGCATGAAGATACTTAAAGGTTAAAATTTAAATTGTCTTTCCTCGCCACAGTCGAAAAGAGTTTTTTCCTTGTTTCACACTCAAATTGTATCATATTGCATAAAATGCCAACAGCAGCGTTGTCTAAAAATTGTCTTTGTATTTATCTCGAGGTGAGACTGATCCTTCATCTATATTCGTGAAGGTGCAGCTGATAAGTAAGGTTGTGATCACATTTTGGCTGACATTTTAAAATGGAAAATGTGGTCTGTACAATAGTCACAGTTAGCCTCTTCAAGTAAGCACTTCAATTTAAAGGCAATGCGTTGTGTCCTGGACAATCGGTAGGCAGGCCAAACAATTGCTTGAGGCCTCAGAGATGTGGATTTACAGAACAATGCTTAAAATACTGTACTAGAAGCAAAGCAGAGGGGGTATTTTGTAATGAAGGAAAGAAAAGAGATTACTATACAGGATAATATGGAGATCTACTTCTTGAAATCTCCTCGACTCCGAACCTACAAGAGCTCTAACAAAGTGACGGGGCGAGTGGGAGCCAAACCCAACCTTAGGCTGCTCCAGTAACAAGAAAAAAAAATCAAAAGTATCTTACCCTGACAGGAGATGCTCTGCGTGCTTCTAATTTAGTGTAACAGTAAAACCTAGGCACGCTAACTGAAATAACAAGAATATAGGTCGACAAATACATAAACTTTTTTTTTTACCTAATAACATATAACAATAATACTTGAAGACACACTCCGAACACTAAGTATATTAAAGAACTACTAACTGAAGGTATACGAGCAGACCAGCAGAAAACTAACGAATCAACTCGTAAACCAATGAATAACAAAATACTGACAGCTACTAGCAGACCAACAACCAGGTAGTTCCGTTACCTGTGGGAAAAACACAAATATGACTCTGTCCACTTCAACATTTGACATATGCACATATTTCATAGTTAGGTACCTTTGCTTCTTCTGACCTAGGCATAGTTTTAGGTACCTTTGCTTCTTCTGACCTAGGCATAGTTTTAGGTACCTTTGCTTCTTCTGACCTAGGCATAGTTTTAGGTACCTTTGCTTCTTTTGACCTAGGCATAGTTTTAGGTACCTTTGCTTCTTCTGACCTAGGCATAGTTTTAGGTACCTTTGCTTCTTCTGACCTAGGCATAGTTTTAGGTACCTTTGCTTCTTTTGACCTAGGCATAGTTTTTTAGGTACCTTTGCTTCTTCTGACCTAGGCATAGTTTTAGGTACCTTTGCTTCTTCTGACCTAGGCATAGTTTTAGGTACCTTTGCTTCTTCTGACCTAGGCATAGTTTTAGGTACCTTTGCTTCTTCTGACCTAGGCATAGTTTTAGGTACCTTTGCTTCTTCTGACCTAGGCATAGTTTTAGGTACCTTTGCTTCTTCTGACCTAGGCATAGTTTTAGGTACCTTTGCTTCTTCTGACCTAGGCATAGTTTTAGGTACCTTTGCTTCTTCTGACCTAGGCATAGTTTTAGGTACCTTTGCTTCTTTTGACCTAGGCATAGTTTTAGGTACCTTTGCTTCTTCTAACCTAGCCATCTAGTGTCCAATATCATTTGCGATAGAGGTCACCAGTGCGATTTAGCACCATCAGCTCTGGGTTTAATCACCATTTATGATGAAGGTTATTTTTGCCGCTGTAGCACCACCTACCCTAGTATACTGGTCCAACCACCAAGCTGGGAACTCATGAGCAACAACAGATGTGCAACACACCTAAGAATAATAGCAATGGTCTATAAAAGTACATAACACTATATAATGTCAGATTACAACACATAAACACCCAATAATGATTCTAAGTGCCATTACTCCTAAAACTCCACATCAAGTAAAGGTGCTGACCACCTCACCCACCAAGTGCTGGCTGTTCTATATATAGTCTAGCCCTATGTGCCCAAACTGTATCAAACCCCAATGGTTATGAATCGTCTGATTATCATTATTATTATTCACAGATAATGACGAGTGCACTCGTGCGTCTAACTCCACCTGTCATTCTATACGAAATATTACAATGCATTATTTATATTAAAATCCCTCACTTAATTCCTGTTCATACCATAGCCCCTTCCCTGTTGCTGAAACCTCTAGAATTTATATATTACATAAAACCAACAGCTAAAACATGAATTACAACCTTGGCAGTTATTTATTAGAGGAACCTCCTTATGAGATGTCCCTACATTTAAAGGCACTACTTGGTTTAGTACAGAATAATTGGAAAGTTGCATGCCGCCATTTGTAGCAGACCCTGCGTGTACAGATGGCTTGTAAAACCGTGTCTCAAGTCCTCACTAGTTACACGTCTTAAACCTGATGGCTGTATACTAACCAAGCCTGAAATGATAGAATTAACTTAATCCTTGCTTGACTGTAAACACCACACGAATTATGCTGTGAAAAGACAAACCGTCAGATCATTCCCTGTTCACCATTAAACCTCTCCAACTTAATGTAAACTTTCCCAACAGAGAGCCTGCTGTGACCTAAAACTATGGCGTGCCTTTCACACACTAACTATATTCAAAAGTATTGTATCAAACATTATTATTAACTATATAAACTCAAATTATATCTAATTATATTATTAATTAGTCATAGAACCGTGTACAGTCGGAGCGACAAATTGGAAGGGCTTCTTGCCTCTAGAGCAGCTACAGCCGGAAAAGGAAGCAGTTCCTTGAATCAGACCTTTTATTACCTTCCATGACTCACGTGACTTGCTGGACACTACTGAAGAGTTCCATCAAACCACCTTGCCAGTGCAGGCAGCTATGGGCTGCTAAACCAAAATAATAAACAGGCCAGACATCTACCTTCTGTCGCCTGTAACAATACGCTAGACAGCCCAAAAAAGCAACCAAGCAGTTTTGAAAGTTGCGGGAGTCCGAAGACAACTAATCACAGACATCAGAAAGAGACAGTCATCATTTTTCGGCAATATTATGAGAAGAGGGAAAATGGAAAATGTGGTGACCACTGGAAAGATTTGTGGAAGGAGGGATATGGACAACAGGAGAAGATTCTTGACAGTCTTGTTGCATAGCATGGAGCTGTGTCAGCACACGAACTAATACACGCTGCAGGAGATCACAGACTGTGGCGAGGTATATTCGTCCATGCCAGTCGGCAAGGCACCTGATGATGATGATACCCTATTCGTATTCGTATTCGGCCGAATAGTTGGTCCCGCTGTTCGTATTCGGACGAATAGTGAAAATCACTATTCAGTACAGCCCTAATATGTACACGCACATATATAAATAAATATAAACATACACATATCTACACACGTACATACATTAATACATACAAACATCCATCCATCAATTCATCCATCAATCCATCCATCCATCCATCCATCCATCCATCCATCCATCCATCCATCCATCCATCCATCCATCCATCCATCCATCCATCCATCTATCCATCCATATATGCTTGCATGCATGCATGCATGCATGCATGCATTCATCCATCCATCCATCCAAACATACATAAATGCATGCATGCATGCATGCATGCATCCATACATACATACATACATACATACATACATAATACATACATACATACATACATACATACATACATATATATATACATACATACATACATACATACATACATACATACATACATACATACATACATACATACATACATACGTACGCACGCACGCACGCACGCACGCACGCACGCACGCACGCACGCACGCACGCACGCACGCACGCACGCACGCACGCACGCACGCACGCACGCACGCACGCACGCACGCACGCACGCACGCACGCACGCACGCACGCACGCACGCACGCACGCACGCACGCACGCACGCACGCACGCACGCACGCACGCACGCACGCACGTACGTACGCACGCACGTACGTACGTACGTACGTACGTACATACATACATACATACATACATACATACATACATACATACATACATACATACATACATACATACATACATACATACATACATACATACATACATACATACATACATACATACATACATACATACATACATACATACATACATACATGCGAGCAGACAGACAAATATACACAGAGAAAGACAGAATGCAGAAAATAAACACAGTGAGAGCAACCGAACGATGACAGCCCATCTCGTGTCTTGCTGTTGTAATATGGGCGGAGAACCTTTTAATGAACCTTTATCGCTGGTTGCATTTTGCAATAGAGCTTTTCGCAAGGCGAATTTAGGAGCTTGTGGCAAAGATGAATGCCATTCAATATTCGGCTAGACTTGGGTCAATGGAAGCTGTTTGAACAAAGGCAATACAAGGAAACAACATCGCACACGATTACATGAACTAGCCACAGACAGCTTGTCTGTCATTTGTCATTCTAGGTTACCCCGCCTCTGTCTGACGCACATTACCTGAATATGACACTATGTCACACCAGACTGCATAAATGTATTGCTAGGATTGCACAGCCAGACACACACACACACACATACACACCCACACATGAATGAATGAAAAAAAGAATTAACATCCCTGCACTCGGGTCATTCCCACATGTGCTCCATCTTCGTTCTCAGAAGCCAAGGAAGAGTCGATATTCTAATGGTACCAAGTGTAGCCTTTTTAAAAGTCCGCCCTTGTTCTTCCCTTGGTGTTAAATACATCCCAGTCCCTATGCTCCCCACCACCACCTCGCTAAAGTAATCTGTCAACATATGGATGTACGGTCTGTCATGTTACACTGTCCATAGAGTGCCGTAGCTCACCACCAGAGCAGCCACAGCAGCCAATCTATCTGCCTACTTATTTCCCCGCACACCCGAATATCCTGGATAGAAAATTCATGATATTCTCCTGGCCTGTGTCTTATCAAGCGATGAAGCCACTCTCCGCGTAGTAGGCCAGGTTTTATTCTCCGAAGTCTATTCTGTGTCCATTTCAACTGTCGCATGTTGGACTGGGCTTCTCTCAACTCATCAGAAAGCTGCATTTATATGCGAGGCGCTCTGTTGTTAAACAGTATCCATTCACCGTTTGCAATAAAACCCCACCAACTCTTTCTATATCTTACAGCAGATCCATCTGTGTGCATAACGATGTTTCCTGGAAGTGAATTTTCATTCATCAGCTCTTGCCCCGATTCCTTTGTTTCACCATCTACCCACTTCCGACACCCTCGGTCCAAGGTAACTATGACTCTGAGCAAGTCTCTTTTGCTGGGCGGTAATGACACCCATTTCTCACCATGCGTTCACCGTCGGCTTATCTGCCTATGTAGTTTCTAGAATTTTCCCAGTGTTCTGTCCGCCCCAGTCATGTTCGTAAATAGCTCAGATTTCAGCATTTAATCTTGACTTTTTTTTTTTCTGTATTCTACTTCCCCCACCTCATACTGCAAACTCGGAGGCAACCTTCGTACTAGCTGCCATTCTTTTACTGCCACCATATTTTTTTTCTTGTTCCACCTAGAGAGTCCACCATGGTGGCTGAACACATCTGCTTCTGGTAACACATGACCATGTTTTTGTCTAATGCGTCCAGTGATCTGATTTTGACAAGTTTAGACAGCAGGACAGAACACAGTAAGTGTCTACTTCCATGATCGCCTAGTACACTCCAAATAGTGTTTGGTTCTGCGATCCGTGAGACTGGTTTAAGATCAATGGCAGTGTCTGTATTCTCTGGACTCATTGATGCATACATACGTTGATTCCACCAGGGCATCCTCCAAGGCTAGTTTCTACTGACTGATTTAAAGCATGTGGGAAAATGTCCACATCTAAGGACTCGCCACCGGATAGTTGTTCGACTACTTTCCACCATTCCCACTTTCACTGTTAACAATTGACTCTCCACTCGCATATACACGATGTATATTCCACACAAATCCCTCTATCTTGGTCTGCATCCCTTACAGCTTCTTGCTGCCCTGATGAGTTGATTCATATAAAGCACCGAGTGTTGTATTGCACCTCTTGCAATTAATTTAGCTTGCTCATGTTTACACTGCCCTAGTGGACTGATTTAACTGCTATAATGGGGGTGGGGTGGGGGTGGAGTAGGGGGGTCGTGGTCGCTAGCCTACGTATCGTAAGGTCGTGGGTTCGGTTCCAAACGGGGACCAGACTATTTTCAAATATGACCTTAGCTCTCAGGTCGACCCAGCCTTAAGTGGGTACTAGGTACAGTCCTGGAAAGTAAAGGCGGTCTGCGTGATGCTGCCCACATCACCCACCAAGTGCCGTTTACTCTTTCAAAGTTCGGGCCTTCCTGCAGTTCCCGTTGCCTACTCTGAAACATTTCATGCCAGGTCTTTCTGTTTTGAAATAGCTTTTTTCTGACACCTGCCTTCCTTTTCCTATTTCTTTTCCTATCCCAATTCTAATAATAGTTTTAACAAAACACCGGGGAAAGCGGGAGGGGTAGAGAAAGTACTATTAGCTACTAGTGCGCCTGCTTGCACACACACACACACACACACACACACACACACACACACACACACACACACACACGCACACGTCTTAGAGAAAGGAAAAAGAGGCAGTGATCACTAAGTAACTAAGTGCAGCAACAACAAATATCTAATATGTCCTTGAAAATAATACACCAGACAGAGTTCTTATGATTCCGTTTTTTAATTGTGATTCCATTTGTTGTTGTTGACATAGCACTTCTGTGAGCTAGCTTCACGTTACACACCAACACGCAGTACTAAGAGCACACACACACACACATTTATGCATAAATATACACACACACATATATACACACTTATAAACACTATAAATCATAAACCCTTTCTGTATTTGGTGTGTTTATTATAAATAAAGTACTAAATCCACCCCAAACTCTGACAAATTACGGGTTCGATGTTCGTATGCCATTACAACTGCAACGTTTAAATAAACAGTCACATTGGCGGTATGGAATATTGTGCATTTCTTTATTTATTGCGATAATCTGTAAAAGTAAACAGTCACTTGAGTTATATCTCTTTGCACAATTGTGTGTGTGTATATATATATATATATATATATATATATATATATATATATATATATGTGTGTGTGTGTGTATACGCTTATTTGAATATGCCGATTTCCCTCCCCCCCCCTTTTTTTCATTTAGGCCACTAGAGCAGTGGCAAGGTTCGGCTCACGACTCCCCCTTCCTAGTTGTTAGCTGAAGGTTTGGCACCTCAAAAAGTAGCTACTTGGAACCCGGTCTAACGAAATAGCATAAGAATCACCGATACATTTCCTAAGCAGTTATGCTTTTGGCAGCAGTGACTTGTACTGCTTCTGCAAGCTTTACCACGGCCTATCTTGCAATCATGAGTGGATTTAAAACAGAAAGGTTCACGACATAGGCATTCTGGTCTTTTTACAAATGTCCGCTATACCGAGCTCATGATGTGATATTGATTGGTGAATTCAAATCTTATAATTCACATGCAAATGAATATGCACACGCACAAAAAGTTATGATTCAACCCCACTTGTGCCTACCATAGTTCCACATGTATAAATACACTTCCCTGAACATATCAATATATAATTGTAATGAATAAATTTAATTTGAAAGTTACATAAATTATTACAAAGTACATGGGACAGCAGTGAAACCAGGTAATTTCCTGCGTTAAAAAAGGACACATTTGTGTTTCTCTTATTCAGCATTCAGAAGTCATAATCTAAATATCCTATAAATGCAAAATCTCAGTTACATAACTAGGTGATAAAAACAGATGTGTTTGACACTGCTGCAGTTCATTAGCCCCATGATACGATACTTGGTCGATTTGCGCGTTATGACAATTTCATGCCTATCTGTGTTTTTATTCATTAATATTTATACGTGATTGTTTTATTTTCCATTGCAAGTACTGCTTCTGTATTTCCTTAACTACAACTTTTTTTTTTTTTTTTTAGGGGGGGGGGGGTCTTATTTTTCTTCCATTTCCTCTTCTCTACTTACATCATTGTCCGTCTACTCCTCTATCATCTCTCTAATTATTTGTTTTCGCTATTCCAGTGTGTTCTTGCTTTGTGATTGTTATTTGTTTAAAACATTTTTATCTGTTTCTCTCTTACTAATTCAATAATTTAAACACCCAAACTCACCCCCCCCCCCCCACACACACACAAACACACACACAAATATATGCCGTGTGCTAAATGGCAAATAAAGACACACACACACACACACACACACACACACACACACACACACACACACACATAAATTTAAAAACTATGGATTGCATGAACCTACCATATCATTTAAGAAAAAAATTTCAGGGTCTAAGTGGAAACCTTAATCATGCATAGAAGTTATTTTTTTAACAGTATCTGTTTCTTTTTACGTACATGTCCTATTATTTTAAATATATTATTGTTTTATTTGTCATTCAGTAAATAATAATAATAATAATAATATTAATAATAATAATAATAATAATAATAATAATAATAATAATAATAATAATAATAATAATAATAATAATAATAATAATAATACCAACAATAATAATAATAAAAATCTTCTTCTTCTCTTCCACCTTGTACCTGATCGAAGTGTCGGGGGGGGGGGGGGGATGTAATGTTCGTTGATGAGCTCTGTCAAGAGCACTATTAAGACTGATGTTCATTTCTGTAAGGCTGTTCTTAATGCCATCACTCCATATTTTCCGAGGTCTTCCACTCGCTCTATACCCGTTATAACGTTCTAGTGTGGCTCGCTGTGGCAGATAGTACCAAGGCATTCTTGTTAGGTGTCCAAACCACTTCATTTGTTGTTCTTTGATGACCTGTAAGACTGGCTTTATTCATAGCATTCGTCTGATTTTATGATTTCGTATTCTGTCTTTCCTTGAAACTCCTGCAGCTCTTCTAAGGCATTTCATCTCTGTTGTCACAATTTTACATTCATTGGAGGATGTAAGTGTCCACGTTTGGCATTGATAGCATAGTGTTGGCCAAAAAATAGTTATGATAAGATTCACTTTAGTACTCCGAGGTCCCCGTGTGGGTTCCGGGGCCCCATCGTGGGGAAAACAAGAATAGACCCTCTGCCTACCCAAAAGCATGTCGTAAGAGTCGACTAACTGGGGAGCTTCCTTTGAAGTCGGAGTGCATCTGCCTGAGAGGCAGGGAACCAACAGTCTGGTTCAAGTGAATCAGATCTGTAAAACTGATGCACATGCGACACTCAGGTTCTGGAGCAGGACTGCAGTTCAGAAGTGGACGAACAATCAGAACTTTCCACCAGTGTACAGCTGGTGAACGCGAAGAAGAAGAAGACGCACTCCGAGGTATCTGCTTGTGTATCAACAGGGGAGATAGTTGACCCATTACTTTATTAGCTTTGGCACATCTGGAGCTAATTTCTCTGTCCAGTTTTCCGTCGGATGTAAAAATTGCTCCCAAATACTTTAATTCCTCTGTTTGTCTCAAGGTGTTGTTTTTTAATTTAATTTCTAAATTGTCTTTATGTCTTCCTATCATCATTGTCTCTGTCTTCGTAGTGTTTTTTTTTTCTTTTCCATATTATATTCCTCCCCTTTGTTACTAATTTGATTTAGGTGGTTCTGTAGGGATTCCGTATTTTCTGCTCCAAGTACCTGGTCGTTGGCGAAAAGTAATTCTGTAATATCTTCTTCATGATTAAAGTTCGTTTCGCTACATATGGTATCCATGTATGTTATAAAAAGAAGCGGCGATAGTACACAGCCCTGACGCACACCAGAGTTCACTATAAAGGTTCTTGACAACCCTGCCTTCGATCTTATGCAGCATTTACTACGTGTATACAGGCTTTTGAAAATATTAATGAGATGGTTGCTGATTCCTTTTTCCCCATACATTCCCATAACATATTCCTGTCGACTTTATCGAAGGCTTTTTCTTGGTCTATGAATGTCAACAAACATGTCTTATCATGTTCTATTGCCCTCTCTGATAGTTGTCTCAATGTATAAATGGCATCTGTGCAGCTTCCGTTTCGTCGAAAGCCCATCTGTGCTTCTGAAAGTTGATACTCTATCAATGGTCTCAGCCTTTTTTCGATGATCTTAGCATACATTTTCCCAGTGTCACTGAGTAGTGATATTCCTCTGTAATTAGTACATTCCCTTTTACTTCCTTTATTTTTCCACAGCGGGACAATGACAGCAGTCTGCCAATCTAATGGTGTTTCTTGATTTTCCCATGCCACCTTAAATATTCTCTATAACCATATTGCTCCGGTTTCTCCTGCTGCCTTGATGGCCTCAGCTGGTAGATCATCAATACCTGTCGCTTTTAGTCTAGGGGCGGTTCGAATGACATATTTTACTTCATCCAATAATATACCTGGTTCTAGTTCCTCTGCTGTTAGTTCGGAGTTGTTTTTATCTTCTTTCCTGCTTTTATCTGTTTTATTGCAGCTAAGTAATGCTTCAAAGTAATTACTTCACCTTGCTAAAATTTTGGTAGGTTCTATTAAAGGTTGGCCAACTTCATCATTTATAATTTCTGTTGGGTTGTATTCTTAATTCCTGTTTCTCATGCCTTTGATTTTTTTGTAGTAGTTTTTCATTGCTGTTCTTTCTTCTTCAGCCAGCTTGCTTCCAAACGTTTCCCATGAATCTCTGAGTTCTGTTTACTTCTCTTCTAATTATCCTGTATGTTATGTAATCCTCTTCTGTTCTGCTACTTAGCCAAATGCCATAAGCTTTCCTTTTATTGCTCACATTCTTCTTATTTCTTCAGACCACCATGTTGAGAGCTTACACCCTATGTTACCTTTCCTTTTAGTTCCACATATTTCTTGTGCCATTTTCACAGTGGTGTCTCTGAAATTCAACCATTCTCTATTTACCCCAAGTGTGTTTTGTGGAAGCTGCTCATAATTTTTCTGTAATTTTTGCTGAAACGCTCGCCTATTTTCCTCACACTCTAGTTCTTTCCATTTTATTATGTCACTTTTATTACACTTCTTTTTTGTTTGATAACTTATCTTGACTTTTCTGTCAAGTATCACCATCCTATGGTCTGTATCTAAACTCACGTTTGGTATAACTATCGCATCAGTAACTTCATGAACGTCTCTTTTTCTCGTCAAGATGTAATCAGTCTGACTCTTGGTATCTGGATCATTCCATTTATGCCATGTAAAAACTTGTGAAGCTCTATATTGAAAGAAGGTGTTGGTAATAACAAGGCCATGTCGTGCACATATATCCAACAGTCTTTCACCATTTTCATTTCTAATTCTGTTGTCTCCATAATTGTCTAGGTATCTTGTAAATGTTCTTCTGTCTCGTCCTGTCTTACCGTTAAAATCACCCATCATGATCAGTTTCTCGTTATTATCTAACTTACAAATTTCCTCATCCAGGTCCTCAAAGAATTGATCTAAATCCTCCTCACTGTAATTTCCATTGCACGGAGCATATATCTGAAAAAAAAAAAAAAAAAAAAAACCACCTCCGAACCATTTCCTACTTGTAATTCCAAACTTATAATTCTTTCCGAGATGTAGTTAACTTAGAGTATATTTTTTGCAGTTTCGGGATCGATGACAAATCCTACTCCATGCTTTGCACGTTGCATTTCCTCTTCTCCCGATTGTATCAAAACGTAATTTTTATGTAGTTTCTTCATTCCTCGTCCTTTCATTCTCACTTCTGATAAGCCTATACTTTAACATTATATTTCTCCATTAATTCTATCACTTGTTCTTCTTTATTGCCCCATCCACATATATTGATTGTCCCTACCCTGGTCTTAACCTTCTGCTGGCTTGTATTTTTCCTATTTCTAAAACATCTCCCAATTTCATCTTAGGCACTTCTTTTTGAAGCGCTTAATCCTCCGCCGACTTGCCGGGCCTGTCGCGAATTCATCTTCAACTGAACAACTACACTAATCTAACCCATTTAACATTCTTTCCAGGAATAAACACATCTTTTAGTCAAAATTTTCGACGAATGTTGTTTACGCCGCCATCTTGGCCAGGTAATAAAAATAATAATTAATAATAATAATTTCCCTGGGGTGTAGAGGTTTGTCAGACAGAGAGATCGCAAGACTTCACTGTCAGCAGTTTTCTTTCCGGCTTTGTCAGTCATCGACTGGTGGATAATGTCGTCCCAGTGGGCCCTACTACGCCCTGGTGGTCTGGTTCCCTAATTCTTGGCCTCCCAAGCCTATCAAGGTGGCAGATACATAATAATAATAATTATTATTCAGTTAAAGAAGGCTTAGGTCCACTGAGCCTTACAAGCTGAATAGCCTGAAGTCCCGGAAAAGGGTCCTTTACTTTAGCCCATTGAATCATCCAAATATTTTTTTTTGGGGGTGAGGGCGCTCAAAGCCCTTAAGCTTTGTTTAATTGCTCAGTAATTAAAATAAGAATAATAATATTTTTAATTGCTATTATATTTATGATTATTCAGCAATTAAAAAACACTGAGCGCCCCTCATTTTATATTTCTGTGTAGCGGCGCGCCTGTTTAAAGCCCCCTATATACAATTATTACGGAGGCTGAATGCCCCCCCCCCCCCCCACCTCTCTCCCCCTTTTCCAGAATGTTTGTGTGTGTATTTATCGGCGCTCATACACGCGTGTGTTATTTCCAGGGACACATCTTATTTCCACACCCCGTTCTTATTCACCACACACCCAATATTACTTTGTTTTTCCACAAACATAACAAACAGTCAGTGCAATGAGAGAAATCTCCTAGTAAACCGCCGGTGTCTCCACCCGGACATAGAAGTCAGCGATTAGCAGGCCGGGGACTGACTGGGACACGTCACTGGCGACTTCTGCGGAATAAATCCCCACTAGACTGCGTTTTAAAACGACAAACCGGTCGTTTCCACTTTCTCCCTCTGTTACTTTCTCTCTTTCTGCTATTCTAATTCTTGTCGTTTCTTCTACTAACACCCCTTCATTTCCTTCTTTCAGTTCAATCACTGTCTGTGTTTCTACTAGACCTGATACTTTCTCGTTGTTTCATCTCTGCTTCTGTGTTTCTTAACGTCCCATCTGCACTCATCTGTCTTTTCCAATCCCCTTATCTCTGTCCTCATTTCCCACCCTCTAAATCTCGGTTTCTACCCTCCCTCGATCCTTCGTTCCTATCTGCACTTCTATTTCTCTCCCAGCTGTATCCCATTCTGAATCAGTAACATCTCTTGTTAACTCTTCGTCACATCTCTCTCATTATCTCTCTTTTCTACCCTGGCTCAGAAGTGGTTACTTCAATTAACTGTCCCCAGTTCATTTCCTTATCTCTATGTTTCTCTTTTTTCTCTCTCCCTTGAAACGTTCCCCTCTACCCATGTAAGCAGTATGTTCCCTGCTTCCTCTTACCGTCTTTCCAGTATTCCTTCTCTCCCACAACCCCCTCCCTCCCCTTTTCTATCACTCGATGTTACACACACACATCTCTTTTATTTTAGCCAATACCCATGTATCTGTCTTATTGTTCTTGTTCTTCTTGTTCTTGTTCTTGTTCTTGTTCTTCTTCTTCTTCTTCTTCTTCTTCTTCTTCTTCTTCTGCATCATCTTCTTCTTCTTCTGCATCATCATTATCTTCGTCTTCTTTTTCTTTCTTTCTTTCTTTCTTCTTCTTCTTCTTCTTCTTCTTCTTCTTCTTCTTCTTCTTCTTCTTCTTCTTCTTCTTCTTCTTCTTCTTCTTCTTCTCCTCCTTCTTCTTCCTCCTCTACCTCTTCTTCTTTCATCTTCTTCTTCTTCTGTATCATTATTTTCTTCTTCTTCTTCTTCTTCTTCTTCTTCTTCTTCTTCTTCTTCTTCATTATCATCATCATCATCATCATCATCATCATCATCATCATCATCATCATCATCATCATCATCATCATCATCATCATCATCACCATCTTCTTCTTCTTCTTCTTCTTCTTCTTCTTCTTCTTTTTTTTTTAATCGTTCCTGGGATGTTAACTCTAGCGGAAGCTTATGGTTGTTCGTCCACTTCTCACTTCTGGTCTTCTTAGAGATTGAGTTTTATGTGTACATTCATTTACAGATCTGGCCTATATGTATTATACTATTTCTTGTCTTTCAGGCAGACGCATTTCGATGTCAAAGAAATATTTTATAATTTGTCGCTTTTACGACATGCTTGTTAGGGAGTAGTTGATCTATTCTTTTCCCTTAAAGTAAAACAATAAAAAGGTAGCCGGACCATAACCATTATGTTTCTCTGTAATCATTTCTGTCGACCTCGTTTAGGCTGAACACTGGATGTGTTCTGACAGAAAGTGACTCACGATAAGGTCTGTTGCCCACATCAGAAGGAGGCAATCTATATTCTTTGGCCATGTCATGAGAAGCAGACAACTGGAGTACATCGCGATGGTAGGTAAGTCAACGAGAACAAGAGACAATTTGACCTCATGACAAAAAAAGACCACCTGAGTCAGAACTGATTGACAGCACACGAGACGGAAGGTTGGGTTCTATATTTATAACGTACCCTCAAACATGGGAAATCCGTGGGAATTCCACAGCTGACTTGGCAGTCCATTATTTCAATGGGTGCAAGTGTGCTGTTGTGTGCTGCTGTTGTTGAGTGTTCATCTAGTGTCTTATGGTGTGACATATTTCTGTCTGTCAGTGCGCAATCGGCTGCTTGTTGATGCGCAATTGGCCGGTCTACAATACTAGTCATGTTTTTGAGCATGTCAACACGTGACTGTATAGCGTAGTGGTTATCACATCCGCCCTATAAATGAATGATGCCGCATTCAATCCCTACGTGATGGTTTAAATGAAATGTAAATTGTGTGTGTGTGTTTGTTAGTTGTCACAACGTTTTTTTCCCCCTACTACATGTAAAATGTGCACTTTGACTATGTGAACTCTACGTGCAATCGCAGGAAAAGCCAACTGGGGTACTATGGGGGTAGGGGGAGGGGAGGGGGCCAAAAAGGGCCAATCATTCTAGATTTATACTTGAAACATACGTCCAACATGATTTTTACGTCTTGCGAAAAGATTTTCATCGATTTCAACAGTGGTGGTCTCTCCGCCGATCACTACAGGATTCAGTAACAATGTACTGGCACAAACCTCCCGTAAGTAGTTTCTCCATTCCACGGTCGCAGTCGGCGACATGCTCAACTCTACTTGGCAAAATTGAATGCTTGTCATCTCGTGAGACCA
Source organism: Candidula unifasciata (assembly GCA_905116865.2). NCBI lineage: Eukaryota > Metazoa > Mollusca > Gastropoda > Stylommatophora > Geomitridae > Candidula > Candidula unifasciata. The sequence continues at coordinate 63,551 of CAJHNH020003062.1, forward strand.
GCACTCCAGACACGCCCATCTTGAGAGGATAGAGAAGGCCGTGGTCCAGACGACAAGTGGACTTTTTACAGCGCCAACGGTCGTGTCTTCCAGACAGCGATAACAGCATTTGATGGTTGTTTCTGCAACTTATGGTTCTGTGCAGAATGCCATGCTGTTGCAGGAAGGCAATGCTGCTTTCTCTGTCTTGTATAGATGCAGCTAGATGTAGAAAATTTATCGTGAGTGCTGCTGGAACCATCGGCAAACAAAGATGGATGGAGACACAAGTCATAGTCAAGCTTGCGCTATAGCGATGCGAACTTGGATGGGGAGAAACCCCAACCTGAACACCCTGAAATTTATTGGAATGTCTCCCGTGATGTCATGATGACGCCAGGGGTACGTTATAAATATAGTACTGAAGGTTGCGCATAGATACGACCCAGCGCCACATGTACTATAAGAAGTAAGCGCAACAGCACCACAACCAGTACAGATAGGGTCCCCTCACCACCAGCTTTAGAACCATTACCCACGCACATGCTATCAGACCGAAAACGCCATCAGTACTACCAGAGCCATTAGTTTCCCGACTAAGTTTAAGCGATACCATACATATTAAAAGGGCCACCACAAAAACTCCCAGGAATGCTTTAATCAACAATAGCACAATGAACAACACGGACAACAATATACCAACAATATATCACTGAAATACTCATCCTTCTTACAACATTGCCATTACCGCTGCCATGATCAGTGGCGGCTCGTGCATAGACACCGTGGAGCTGCAGCCAGCAGCCCTTATTTTTACTTTCTTGTTATCAACAACACTTAATACAATAAGTTGAGTTTCTTTTTCTTCTACTTTTACATTGTATAATCTAAAAGTTAAATCTCAGTGGCCATCTCCTAGTTCACGAAAAAAAAAAGATAAAATCATTTGCTTGGAACTGTACCGTGACACAACTCAAGTGACACGATATTTTGCCTTTGTGTCACGTGTCCGAGATGAGAAGCTACACATAAGGTAGAGAGGTATTGTCACAAATATAATGTCGGCTGATCTTGGTTTAAAAAAAAAAAAATCTTTTCGTGTAAAGTAAAACAAGAAGAATGAATTTCCTTCTTTTAAAAGATTGAATCACGCTTAGAGTATAATATTTGTATTAAAATATTTTATTTGTTTAGTGTTTTATCATGTTTACGTAAACAGTTTTTTTCCAACACAAAATTAAAACAATTTTCTCAGGCAGCAACACCCACTAACTGTTGCAGAGACGCCACTGACCAAAATGAATTCCCCTCTCCCCCTACCCCTTCCCCACCCCCTAGTTCTACTTCCTTTTGTGTGTGTGTGTGTGACAACCATAATTCCCATTAGTAAACGTCACAATGAACAATCCCAACAATGATATTCTCCGCTCCCTTCCTTCAGTCCCGAATGGGGCCCTATTAATTTCCCAGTTTATTAACAACAAGAGGACAAGCCTTTGAGTCTTCCAGAACGCACGAAATTAATGACCCTGCTTATCGTCGTGAACTTCAATCCCGCCGTGGAGCGGTCTGTCGGAGATAACTCCCGCCTGCATCAATGTCTTCCGCTGTACGGCAGTTGTCTCCTCCTGCCCCGATAGATATCTGCCTTCAGAGACAGGGAGGGGAGAGCAACCAGGGCTGGGAGTACCCTTTGTCAATACCGCCTGCTGCTTTCCCATAGACGGACAAGCTCTTTATGTCTTCATGACGATTCCTTGCATCAGTTTTGACAAAGTAGCCCTTAGGCTGAAACGGGAGGCAAAAGACGAATGTGGCAATATTGTTTAAATGTGAATTTCATTTGAAGAAATTGAGAAAATACTTCAAAGGGGATAGGGGGTGTGGGAATGAGATGCGACGCGATTTAAATTGATCATGAGTAAGGTATATTCTTTGTCATGTTTGATCGACCCCTTGCATAAGGATGCTTGTTTGTTAACTGGCTGCCATTTACATGACAAACATCAGTTTCAGCTTCCTTAATTCTTGCAGCTGCAGACAATTACATGTTCAAATCACCACTTCTGTAATTCTTTGTGTCACAGGCATAGGCGCCGAAAGCTTTGAGGAGCTCCCCCCCCCCCCCCCCCAGTTCTTGAAGATGACGGTTGTTGGGGTGGGGCCCAACGACTTTGTTGAAAACTAATATAATTTCATTTCAGACTACATGCCCTCTTATAAACCTGAGCTTCTTTGGACGGATTTTGGATGAAATCGACCATGTTCTTAACAGTCGCAAGTAGAACCTGTGTATCATGGGGCGATGCGCACATGCTCTTGTTTTCATTGGTCAGTACTTGTCGCATGACTATGAGGTAATCCTGTTCAATGCACTCATTTAAGCGCTGTGCAGTACAAATGGGTTTGAAAAAGTTATCCAATTTCGTCCTTTTTAGGACGAAATTTTTTGTCATTTGAAGCCCTACTCTGGCTTTTGCCAGGGGCCGCAATATAGGCAGGCCATATATATGGCCAAATGTCTGAACGCGGTTTCTGGGACCTCTCCACGGCGATCCTCATCCACATGGTGGCACTTTGGTCATCGGGTGTTTATCGCTTGTGTGATGTCCTGGTGGGGTAGAAATTCAGTTCAGTTCAGTTCAAATGGGTTTGAAATAAACGTTCTTCTATATAAATAAATGGTTAGCAAGAAAACATCTACACACTGTGCATGGTTATATAGGACCAGCTCGACAATGTTCTTGCTGAGGGCTCATGGTGCTGAGAGGCACTTGGTTCCTGGTCCGCAGTGTGAATTGTTTTTAAAGGGAAAAGACTGATGTTTGAAATAAACTGCATTGACCAATGATGACCTTGGAGTCACTGCTCTGCGACGTGAATTATACGTAATTCAGCAATACCCATCGAAACGATTGCACAAGAGAGATAACGTACATTTTCCAAATCTGTTGTAACAGAGGCGCAGACAAAAGAAAACATTGGAAGGACTGTCCTCTTACAGATTGTCTAAGACCAAGATCCCGAAAGAATGATTAAACCATGATATAACAGATGCTGATGATTTGACGCGATGTGGTTACATATGATAGCGCATTGTCGAATAAAAGTTGTCTCTGGAACAATAGTATCAGTGCAAAAGGCTTCGTTCCATATGTCGACCACCTCCTGAAGTTGACCACCTCCCTAAGTTTACTAGTTTGCTACAGTCCCTTGTGTGGCCAGCCTACATAGGTTCTACTCTAGTAGTCAGATAGAGATAGAAATACCGAATGGTTTGGGATAATATACACAGCAAAGCTGGTCAACAGAAATATAGCTGGTAAGAGCAGCCTGACTATCTCATTACAGACAATAGTTGTCAGTCACACCGAGGTCATTGTGCAGACTATGGTCAGACAATGTCGCAGTGCTAATGTGTTATTTCTGCACACGTAAAAAATGATATCGTAATTTGTGGTGCACAGTTATCTTTCTCGTCACGTTTACCTCCATGCCTGCTTGCTTGACATAACAGTTCAAGTTGTGAAGAAAACATCTTTCTACTTGTGCGTGTGCGTGTCAGCAGACACAGAGCTCTGTTGTCAAGGAAACATGGCAAGTATGTTAACTCTAGTTTGTTCAGAATTATGCTGCGGTCATAAACACTTGCTTGTGGTAGCGTCTGTGAATGCCGTTAGTCTATAGATTTACAAACATATTTTACCTTCCGCCCTATTTCCATTAAACATAAATAATAAACAGTACTAGAGTATGTAGCAACTCCTGCACTTTGAAATCTATCCTTTATAATCCAGCAGAAGAAAGATGAAGTGACAAATGCATAAAATGTTTTCTTTTGTGCTAAATACCTGTCAAATAACATGATATTGTAAAAAAAAAAGTGGGCGGGGGGAAAAGGGGGGGGGGGGCGGAGCACCATTGGAGCTGGAAACTGGGTCAACTTATTTGTAATCATCTTCCATAGTAAACACTGAAAATATTGTAGCGCTCATCTACCGTAAAGACGGCAACATTTTATTATTTTATAGTATTATCTCTTTATCAGCCAAAGAATATAAAAAGAAAACAACAAAGGATTATATTAGAAAAACTGATATCAATGACGTTTCAAGTAATGTTACAGAGGAACATGAAACCGGTCAGTTATACCTTATATTTTGTGTGGCAATGTTCACAATTGAGTAATCCTTGTGAATTTAGCCAGGTTCCCCTAGATTAAAAGCAAGTAGAAATATTAATAATCGTCATCATTACCACAAACCACTTCTGTTGCAAAGCGACCTCGGGAGAAGCAATTTGCCATCCAGTCCGCTCTGGTTGGCTTTAGCTGTTGTTATGTCGTGAAGGGGTAAAGTGTCTCTACAGCTGTCGGTACATGCTTTCGTGGCCATCCTCTTGCTCTTGCAGCCAAACTTCTTAAAGTGCCTTTGATGGTATCTGATGTCGCTTCATTGTAATAAGATTGCTAAACCACTTGATCTGCTGTTTCTTGATGAATCTAGTACAAGGTGTTGTTCTCACGATCTGTCTGACAGAAACATTATTTACTCGTTCTCCGATGATATTGTTGGCGGCTTTTCTCAAGCATCTCATCCCGCAGGTGTGATTTTGTGTATATGGAATGTCAATAATGGTTTTTCAAAACTGTGTTCCTGTCTTTTTACTTTGCTTCTATATCCTCATGTTTTTGTTGTCCACCTGTTACACGGCCACTTTATTCGTCCCACTGCATCCTTCCATATTGCGTTTGTATTCACTACCGCCCCCAATATCGTTCTAATACCCAACCTCCTTCCCAGTACAGTAGTGACTAAATGCGCGCCACGTTGATTATTGCAGCACCTACTTTGGGGTACTTGATTTGAGACCGACAAACAGGCAGATCAAGTATTTAAAATAAAACACACTTTTGGACAAAACATCCCCCCCCCCCCCCACTAACCACTTCAAAATTATGCTACTATGGAGATATTCTCATTTCTTCTTTTACTAAATTTCTACATGTGAAATGACACTCATTGTTCCCGAAATGTTGCCATATTTTATTTACAACGACTGAATCATTCCAATTACATCTTAGCATCCTCCGAGACTCGACTTCTTTCTGAATGTATAGCTGAGGATGAAATGTGTTTAGCAAGTTTTCCCACTTGGTTTCAATGTCAGATGATCAATAATAATGTCATAACATGGAAACCGCATTGTTCTATCTCCCATTATGCTGATCACTATATTTTCTTAGTCTTGGTTATTTTCCGCATTTTTCTGGTGGCTATGACATTTATCTGGTAAAGGATGTATTTCTTTGCCTCCACAGTCTGCCATAACTTTAGCTTTTCCTGTATGTTTCTGTATTGCTCCAGTAAAAGCCAGTCGTGTTGTATCTTTTGTTGTGAAAGTTTGTTGGTTGAATACATTGAGTGTGCCGATACATTATCGTTAACTGTGTGTGTATGTGTGTGTGTGTGTCTGTGTGAGTGTTTGCGTGCGGGCGCGCGCGCGCGTGTGTTACGCTTGTCTAATATCATTTTAAAAGCTACCGTTGTGCATGTGTCTAGTGAGCATATTGGCAGGTACCATAGTAATGTGTTCGAATCTTTCGATAAGAAAACACAGTTTAAGAAGAAAAAATACCTGTTTATTGCAGTAAATCAAAGTTAATCTCTCTCTCTCTCTCTCTCTCTCTCTCTCTCTCTCTCTCTATATATATATATATATATATATATATATATATATATATATATATATATATATATTTAACGTATGCGAAAGGCACTAAGATATATTAAAAAACAAAGACTGGAAACACTAGTAGTAGACTGTAACTATTGCTCTCTAGTGTGAAATCAGTACTGTTGTAGACAGCTGAAAGACGAAGAACAACTGAAACTAACAATTAAATACATTAAGAATGGCGGGAATTCAATGGTCTGACATAATCTTCAGTGGAGAGAACTATTTCTGTTTTATATTTTATTCCACGGATAAACATCGTAGCACACACACGGGTGTCCCGTTCTTCTTCTAACTAATGAATGAGTCTGAATAATCTCAGCCCAGTGCACGATTTCTGTTGCACCGGCGAGGATCCTGAAATACTTTGGGTACAACTCCAAATTTTGCCCGGGCAGTGCCGTTAAGCTACTCTTTTCGATTTCCAACTGCCAATGGATTTTTTACCTGCGCAACAATGCACACGGGCGTCCCGTCTTACTACCCAGAGACCAGGGGAAATTACTAGAAATACACGTGAAAAATCCCCGCCTTCACCGTACCTTGAACCCGGGACGTCTAGCACTCGAAGCGAACACCATGCATCGAGACCACGCAGTTCCTCCCCCCGCGCCTCCCCCTTCCCCGGAGAGAACTAATGAAATTTCAGTGAATCAAGATGTCAAGGATAGACACTAACGTTGACAAGACACACTCTGAGACAACCTAACAACAGTACAACTAGAATGCCTTTGCACCAGAATAACTGCGGACACAATACACTGACATTGTAGCTAAAGAAGTAAGTAAAAAAACATTAGAAAGACACAGGCTGCGCTGCGTGTAATGTCAAAGGATGGGACGACTTGGCGCGAGTAGACTGAGGACTCAGCTCCGTTGAGGGTTAAAGATCAGAAAAAAGAAGTCTGAGTTTGCAAACTTTGATATCTAGCTCAATCCTCGTAGTACTCCTTTCCTGTGTAACTTCGTGATCCCGTATCTCAGACTGACTGAGAATTAATTTCAGTCTTTTGTTTCATTCCTTCAGATAATGCCACTGTTTTTAAATCTGCTTCTGGAACGTCTCCTTAGTCGTCTGTATTTAATCAGTGTCAGCACGGGCGCGTCTGTCCTCATTCAAGAACTCATTGTTAGAATATAACTGAATGATCTCCAGTCACGGATGTTTTATACAGACATATTAGTTCATGTGTGTATCTTCTTTTTACTGGGTGGAAATTCTTTCGATTCTGACTTAAACAGTAGCCCAATTAAAATTTATCAACAAAACCAGGGGCCAAAGCAACATCTATGAGAGAATAGCTGGTGTGTGGGTAATGTGGTAGACATATCTTGTTGTTTTTATATGAGGTTATTAAGTGCTCGTACTTTAATATCACAAATCGTTTGTTATTTTATAAATGTTGCTGTAATCCGTGTCCGTTTCCCGTTTCCCTAGTATAACACGGCATTCCTGGTTATCTCGTCCAATCTCATCTCGTCTCGTCTCATATCATATTATTCCTTATATAGTTTGCAGCTGGAGTTGAAGTGTAATAAACAGTCACGTGCCTTGCATTTTTTTTTTAAATTCATGGGATTTCTCAGAAGTCCCTCCGTCCATTTTTAACATGGACAACATCTCTTTCTAATTCTATCTGGCCTCTACATAATTGCTTGTTGGGGTAAACTGTCGGTTGGTAGTCGCTAAACAAGACCAACCATTTCATTTGTTGTTTTTTATTAAAATCCTGCACGACCTCTACTCTCACGTTTGACAGGATCTCCTTGTTCATTGTGTTATCTTTTTTTTTTTTTTAGATGCATCGAATGATTTATATCTCCTCCTTAACATTCCTCATTATTTTTCTGCCATTGCTCTCGTTTTGCAACGGTAACACAGAGTTATAAATAATGTTACTATAGTTTTTTTGTGATTGCTAAAGTTTTGAAACGGTAACACAGTTTTAAATATATGTATTATAGTTTTTTTTTTTTTGTGGTCATTGCTCGCGTTTTGCAACGGCAACAGGGAGTTTTAAAATATTTTAATTATAGTTTTCTGTCATGCTACAGTTTTGAAACGGTAACACAGAGTTAATTCAAGTATTTTTTTTACAGTTTTGTATTTAAAAAAAAAATTGTACAGAGACTTCATTCTTTTTCAGGCCGCATGAACTTCTAAAACGTGTTTATGTTTTCATGTTGATGCTATTCGACCAGCTAAATGGTTAGCTTTATTTCTTTAATTCTCGATCCTGTCTTTTAATGTGCCAGTTTGTGGATCATCATCATCATCAGGTGCCCTGCCGACTGGCGTGGGCGATCATGTCTCCCCATAATCTGCGATCTCCTGCAGCATGTATCAGTTCGCGTGCCGACACACCTCCATGCCATGCAGCAAGACTGTCAAGCATCTTCTCTTGTTGTCTTCCTCTATCTCTCCTTCCATATATTTTTCCAGTGGTCACAACATGTTTTATTTTCCCTCTTCTCATAACATGGCCGAAAAATGATGACTGTCTCCTTCTGATGTCTGTGATAAGTTGTCTTCGGGCTCCCGCCTCTTTCAAAACCTCTTGTTTTCTCTTTATGGCTGTCCAAGGTATTCTAAGCATTCTTCTGTAAAACCACATCTTTGAGGCCTCAAGAAATTGTTTGGCCTTCCTACCGATTGTCCAGGATTCACAGCCATATGTTAAAACTGCATGTATGTAGCAAGCAATAATTCTTTTTCTAACTCTCAATGACAAGGATATATTTCACAAGATGTTTTTTATTTTATAAAATGCAGTTTTTGCCTGTCCTATTCTATTTTTTATCTCAGTTATTCATCTCCCATCTGATGTTATTCATGTGCCCAGATACTTAAATTTCTGTACTTTTCCTAAAATAACACCATCAAAATCATGCCTTAAAATAATTATATGAAATGCGATGGCCAGGAGCAGGTGAAAAGTGCTCAGATCAGTACAGAATTATTTAATCGGGTGGAAAGGAATATAGTAAGGGAGTTGGTATTATTTTGGATCAAAATAACTCAAAAACTGTGAAAGGATTTTGGACAATATCAGATAGAGTTCTATGAGTAAAACTTCGCGGCAGACCGTTTGACATCAACTTAGTACAGATTTATGCCCCGACAGCAGATAGTTCAGAGGAAAATATTGACGCATTTTATGACGAGTTAGACATGGCTGTTGATCAATGCAAAAATTGTGAAGTAACAATGGTACTTGGAGATTTCAACACGAAAATAGGAAGTGAAAAAGTGGACGGAATAACGGGTGGCTTTGGCCTAGGAGAAAAGAATGTGAGAGGTGACAGATTAACAGCATGGGCTGAGTCACGCAGCATGATAATAGGTAACACCTGGTTTAAACACCATCCTCGAAGATTGTGGACTTGGAAAAGTCCTGGTGATAATGTCCGCAATCAGATTGATTATATTTTGACTTCAAGAAGATTCAGGAATAGCTTAGTTGGAGCAAAAACTAGACCTGGAGCAGACTGCTTTAGTGACCATGTTTCAGTTGTAGGAAAAATTAGAATAAAACTAAAGAACATTAGAAAAACACCACAGATCATCAAGTTAAATTTAGGAATTCTTAGAACGGATAAAGAAATTAATTAACAGTACAATGTCACTGTACAAAATCGGTATAATGCAATGGAAATTATACAGACTATTGATGAATAGTGGGATATGTTGCGTGAGTCAATTCAGCTGACATCTAAAGAGACAATCCCACCAACCCATAGAGTTGCAAGAAAGAAATGGATGTCAACCGAAATTCTGCAGTTGATGGATGGAAGAAGGAAGAAAAAGAATGATAGTTAAGAATACTCTAAAATACAAAAAGAAATAGTGAACAAATGCAAAGTGGCTAAAGAAGCCTGGCTGAATAAAATGTGTACAGAGATTGGGGAAAACAACAGGAAAGACTCACATTCCATGTACCAAAAGATAAATATGTTAACAGGAAAGATGACACATAACAGCACTGGATGTTTGAAATCAAAAGATGGTGACTTATTAATGGGACATAGTAATATAATTAACAGATGGACAGTTTGTGGAAAATATTGTTTTTTAGTACTGGTAAGATCAAACAAACTGTATCTGCTAGCGACTACCATTCAATAAAACAATCGTATGCGCCAGGTGGGGACTTCCTGAACAGGTAAGTCGTTCCTCACCTCTAAATCCAATCCCCCATCTCAAATATCAGTAAAGATCCATTATACTGTCATATTTTAGGGCCATATCTGCCAACTGGATAGAGAAATTAGCTCCAGATGTGCCAAAGCTAATCAAGTAATGGGGCAACTATCTCCCCTGTTGACACACAAGCAGATACCTCAGAGTACTAAAGTGAATCTTATAACTTTTTTTTTTGGCTAACACTATGCTATCAATGCCAAACGTGGACACTTGCATCCTCCAATGAATGTAAAATTGTGACAACAGAGATGAAATGCCTTAGAAGAGCTGCAGGAGTTTCAAGGAAAGACAGAATACGAAATCATGAAATCAGAAGAATGCTAGGAATAAAGCCAGTCTTACAGGTCATCAAAGAACAACAAATAAAGTTATCTGGACACCTAACAAGAATGCCCTGGTACTATCTGCCACAGCGAGCCACACTAAAACGTTACAACGGGTATAGAGCGAGTGGAAGACCTCAGGAAAAGATGGAGTGATGGCATTAAGAACAACCTTACAGAAATGAACATCAGTCTTAATAGTGCTCTTGACAGAGTTCATCAACGTACATCTCCCCCCCCCCCCCCCCCCCCCCCCGACACTTCGATGAGGTACAAGGTGGAAGAGAAGAAGAAGATCCGCCAACGCTTAAAGCAGTTTGTCTCACATTCTGAAGTTTGTTGATTTGATTTCTGACTGCTTCGTTCGAAGACCCAAACTTTTTTTTTGCCTACCGCCCCCTTTTGTGTAAAAAAATTGCTCAGTACCTCCTTCCGCCTTTTCTGTTTCCGGAAGTAACATCATCATTATTATGTGCCATGCTGATAATCATAAGCGGGCATCATTGGCCAAACTTCACGTTCATCAGAATTTTGGATCGAGTAGTGCTCCTAAACCTCTCCATGCACGTTGCCAAGTCTTTGATGTATTCATTTGTTTGCTATATCCCTCTCCTCTTTCTATCAAAATTGCCAGTTGTCACCTCATTGTCGACTCTATTCCTGCTATTAAATTATGCCCTCTGTAATCAAATAAACAGAATCATATAATGACAATTTTGTTTTGTATCGTCTTTCTTTTTTCGCCTTACAACATGCCCTGGTCTGTCATGTTTTGTAATCTTCTCTCCAGTTCAAATTCGTAGACTGTTTTAAAATGTTTCTGACGTTTTAAAGCTCTGAGATAGATAGGGCTAAGAGCTACATGAGGTTTCCTGTAGCCTTGGCAAGCTCTGAGATAGATAGAGCTAAAGCTGCATGAGGTTTCCTGTAGCCTTGGCAAGCTCTGAGATAGACAGAGCTAAGAGCTACATGAGGTTTCCTGTAGCCTTGGCAAGCTCTGAGATAGATAGAGCTAAGAGCTACATGAGGTTTCCTGTAGCCTTGGCAAGCTCTGAGATAGATAGAGCTAAAGCTGCATGAGGTTTCCTGTAGCCTTGGCAAGCTCTGAGATAGATAGAGCTAAGAGCTGCATGAGGTTTCCTGTAGCCTTTGCAAGCTCTGAGATAGATAGGGCTAAGAGCTACATGAGGTTTCCTGTAGTCTTGGCAAGCTCTGAGATAGATAGGGCTAAGAGCTACATGAGGTTTCCTGTAGCCTTGGCAAGCTCTGAGATAGATAGAGCTAAGAGCTACATGAGGTTTCCTGTAACCTTGGCAAGCTCTGAGATAGAGCTAAGAGCTGCATGAGGTTTTCTGTAGCCTTGGCAAGCTCTGAGATAGATAGAGCTAAGAGCTGCATGAGGCTTCCTGTAGCCTTGGCAAGCTCTGAGATAGATAGAGCTAAGAGCTACATGAGGTTTCCTGTAGCCTTGGCAAGCTCTGAGATAGATAGAGCTAAGAGCTACATGAGGTTTCCTGTAGCCTTGGCAAGCTCTGAGATAGATAGAGCTAAGAGCTACATGAGGTTTCCTGTAGCCTTGGCAAGCTCTGAGATAGATAGAGCTAAGAGCTACATGAGTTTTCCTGTAGCCTTGGCAAGCTCTGAAAAAGATACGGCTAAGAGCTACATGAGGTTTCCTGTAGCCTTGGCAAGCTCTGCTTTTCATCTCTAGGGACCCAAAGTTAAGTGAAATTCACTGCTTGACTAGATCTATTTTTGTGGACAGCATTCGGATGGTTCTTTTTTTCTTTTCACATTTCATAGTGGATGCTGTCCTGTTTCGAGCGTGAGATGACCTGCAGGACTGAGTTTATCTATGTGAATCTGACAGCTCTTTATTTAGTTAAACAGTCCTGGTAGTGTGCTCAGTTCGAAAGAGGATTGCTGCTGTGAAGTTAGTGCAAGCTTTTCATGCCGAAATTGGGTGTGTTTCTGCGTTTCAATTAGAGTGTGTAATGTAACGTTTGTGTGGATATTTTTTTAAACCAAACGTTTTGGTCAAAATACGTGTCTAAATGTTGGAGGGATGCTGATTTCTGAGCATATAAAGTGAAAAAGCTCTTTGTTCTGACTTTGTCCTTTTTTGGAGACTATTCAGAGGACTTCCAGAGTTGTGCTGGATAAGAATGGACAGTTCATCCATAGTTCTGTGTGAGAGTTTCGCACATCATTACGTCAGTTTTTATATTTGCATACTGTGTCAAAGTTTCTCTTGGTATTTTTTTTTCCAGCTTCTCATACAAAGTGATTTACATTGCCTACATGGGTGTCTCTCATTGCTTAATGTATAATTCGTAAGCTCAATATTTTGAATCTTGTGTATGTTTCACTAGTTCGTTTTCGCTGCTTCTGGCTCCCCAGTATGTTCCAACCAGGTTTTGTTTTTCCTTACGGCAAGTATTTGTCTACATTTTTATTGGATTGGATTTTCTTTCTCTAAGTTTGGCTTCCGGGTGACCCTGCTGTATAGTGGGACCCTGCTCCATCCCCCTCCCACACCCTTCCCCAAGAAAGTAATTAGATCCATGATGTTGGTTGATTTTGCAACGTAAGGAAAACTATTTCTTTGCGTGAATGAGAAAAAATATAGTGTTCCAATAAGTTTTCTTTGTATTAGTTCCATAAAGCATCGGTCAGCAGTATTTTCTCTGTTATCACAGAATGTTAGACGCCTTAACCAAACCTACATTTTTTGCAGATTACTTTCTCGACCCATATTTGAAGCGGACAGGAGGCTATTGTCTGTGTTTTCAGTAGCCGGCTGAACAGCAAAGTCATCAATGAGCATTGGTTCTATATAACTCTAGTTTCAGTAGGCTGTTAGACTTGCTAGTGACAACATTTAGTCATCTCAGGTCAATCACGAAAAGCCTTGGCTCTGTAATGCTTCTCTGAGAGACTCCATATCCATTTTTTCAGACTGAACTGCTGAACAGTCAGTATATCTAAAGATGCTGTCTATTGCAATTCTGTAAAATTGTCGGTACAGAAAGTCTCTTATTCAATAATACACGCCGTGAGAATTTGTTGTTTGTAAAAGTTTCAAGGCCGGCTATCCTTCCATTCAGTGTCGAAGTATGGGCATATTAAAACTAAAGAATAACATATTCTTCCGTGAGGAAGATTAATCTGATTGGTTATAATATAATTTTGTTTTCTTGGTTTGTGTGTGTGTGGAAAATGAAGCCATCACTGCTATTTTAATCTGCTTTACTAAATAAACTGAGGAAGGTACGAACAGTTTATTAAAATGCCCTCTCTCTCTCTCTCTCTCTCTCTCTCTCTCTCTCTCTCTCTCTCTCTCTCTCTCTCTCTCTCTCTCTACCACTGTCTTCTTGTTTCATTCAATGCTTTCCAGCTGCACATGAGTCTACGACCACCACCCCCTTCTCCGCCTGGAGCGCCCCAACAATGTTATGCATCAGTTCACCACTAAGTTGTGCAGAACCAGTCAGTCTATTTTCCAGTTTATTTCCTAATACAACAACATCCCCTAGAGAAAATATCCAAAGGACACAAACTATCCAGAACCTCAAAAGCAGCGGATGCCCTCTTCACGGAGCATACCCGGATGCACATTTTCCAACCTGCTCTGTGAGTCGTTTGAATTACGTCGTCCTGTAAGCAAAGCGATTTTTTTTCTGTGATTCATCAGCAAGAACATGTACCAGGCTCTCACTGGAGCATAGACGGGCAGTGTAGCCAGAGACTTGAACACTACATGGCATTTCCACATCTGCTCTCTAGTGGTCTCACACTTGTCCACTACAAGCTATGTAATCCCAGGATCCCACCAATGTGTTCGACTATTGATCCAGATAAATATTGCTTTCTGCTGCAGTCTCAAGGGTCGCTGTGAACTTAATGGGACAATATTGATGTCGCATACCGCCTTAATTAACCCATAAAATACGAAATGTAAATACAAGCTTTCACGAGATGAGACATAAAAATAGAGTGGCTCTAATGGGCAAAGATAATGTTATTTAAGGTCACGTTGCATTTGATTGGAGATTCGGGGGAGCGGAAATGAAGGAAGCCTGGCTCATAGCGCAGTGTTAAAGAAACACAAGGCGTGTCACGTGATTTAAGTAAATCATTAACGTGTATTTTTCAAGTCTGTTTTTGTATTTGTGACAGCGGAGAGCAACAAACAGACAACTCCTGCTCAACACTCTGGAGACCTCCAAAAAGTGACACATTCAGAACATGTCAGTTAAAAATGTACTTGTGTAATCATGATTGAACCTAATGGGTATTTCACAACATATGTTATCCACCTACATATGTGCCTGGTTCATTTCCGGCACATCAGTGCTTCCCTAACTGTTAGATTGGGAGGGGAAGGGGGGAGGGGGAATGGTTTTGCTAGTGATAAAACAGGCAGGCACACTCAGTATATCTTTCAATGGCAACTAGGTTTCTCATTAGGAAATTGAATGGATTTTTCAGGATAGCTGAAACGTGGCTTTTACAAAAATGCACAAAATATCAACATAACATTTAAAAAAAGAAAAAAGAAAAGAAAACCGGGGGAAACGACTTAGTCATCATTAAGACATACAAAAATCATATACTAATTAGAAAAATGAGACTCAAGGCAGTTTGTGTTGTTTTGGACTTGATCTAGGAAGGAATGCAACCAGGAACTCTGTAATGATTTGTAAGATTTTAAAGACTGACAGAGAGCCAGGGGAGGGCAACGAGATACATACCAAGATTGCTTGTTGATGCTGAGGAGCTAGACCGAAACACTAAACTGATCCATGCTTCTAGAGCTCGTGCGACATAGCGAAACACGTCAGTCTATGCTTATCGGCACAACCCATGATTATAACTTGAACAATATTTTTTTCCTGTGTGTACGTGTGTGTGTGTGTACGTGTGTGTGTGTGTACGTGTGTGTGTGTACGTGTGTACGTGTTTGTATGTATGTATGTATGTATGTATGTATGTATGTATGTATGTATGTATGTATGTATGTATGTATGTATGTATGTATGTATGTATGTATGTATGTATGTATGTATGTATGTATGTATGTATGTATGTATGTATGTATGTATGTATGTATGTATGTATGTATGTATGTATGTATGTATGTACAATAGTGCTATCTGTATTCAGTGAAGTTATTCGTGTGCACATAGGGTGCACATGTGCAACTGAAGTATCCGCGAGTGATGGAGTATCCGTGTGGGTAATAAGTATCTTCCTATTCAGCTGAAATATCGGTGTCCCATGGACGCACCGGTAAACGCTAAAAGTATCTGTGGGTGGTAGATGTATTCTCATGAGACAAAAGAACCCAAGTGCAATGAAACTTCTCGTGTATGTGTGCAGTGGAGGAAAATGAGTGTGATAAAAGTATCAGTGCAATGGAAGAATCTGTGTTGAATAGAAATATCCATGTGCAATAAAAGTATCCCAGTGCTATAAAAGTAAAAGTATCCGTGTGCAATGGAAGTATTTGTATGTGACAGAAATAACTGTAGAAATAAAGTATCCATGTGCAGTGGAAGTATAGACTGTTATTTGTGCTTTTATGTATGACGTGTTGAGCCTTGGTAGATGGCTTGCCTTTCAGTGCTGTGTATATCAGAGATATCAAATCGCTCAGGTGGTATTGTTACAAGACAGTTGTAATGCTGACTTAATTAGAGGGGTCCGGTTTGAGTCCTGGCTAAATGACGTCTTTTACTTGAAATTTCGTGAATCAAAAAACAGCACTGTCAATCTTTCGTGAATTAAAAAAATTAGGCCAGTTTTGCTTTATGTTCTATCAGCCTTGATGATGAATAAATTCCATTAATTATTCCTTTCGTTGCAATTGCTAACTGTGTTATTCTCCACTTTCAACAGTTGACTCTCTTCACTGTCATTGATCTCATGAGACACGACGTGGTGGGAAACAAGGGTAGTATTTGGACACTTGGTGAAAAACACAGTGGGCTACAAGGGCACGACTTGGTGGGAAACACAGTGGAGTATAAGGGCACGACTTGGTGGGAAACACCGTGGAGTACAAGGGCACGACTTGGTGGAAAACACAGTAAAGTAAAAGGGCACGAATTGGTTGGAAACCCAGTGGAGTACAAGGGCACGACTTGGTTGAAAGCACAGTGAAGTACAAGGGCACGACTTGGTTGGAAACACAGTAGAGTACAAGGACACGACTTGGTGAAAAGCACAGTGGAGTACAAAGGCACGACTTGGTGGGAAACACATTGGAGTGTAGAGACACGATTTAGTGGAAAACAGTGAAGTATAAGGATACGACTTGGAAAGCACAGTGGAAAATAAGGTTACGACTTGGTGGAAAGCACAGTGGAGTATAAGGGTACGACTTGGTGGGAAACACCGTGGAGTATAAGGATACGACTTGGTGGAAAGCACATTGTAATACAAGGCACAACATTTTGGGAAACATAATATTAGCTTGTGTCTAGTTTATGAAACTATGTCGATATAATGACACTATTCGTTACGAAATAAGCGGTTTCTTCCTTCGCATGGGTTGAAAAAAAAAACTTCGATAATTTTGGTTTCAAGTTGTCTAATCTCTGTACCTCTGCAATGCCTGAATGTTATTTGGTTTTCAAATTTTATTTTATGTCAGCATTACTTACTCTAGGTCTACACAAGACGACAGTAGAAAAAACCTACGATCACGGCTAGTTTAGTGGACTATTAGTTGTTTCTTCCCCATCTGCATAAAACAGATCACAGCTGTATTTAGCAATATTAAACAATCATTTTACCGTGAGAAATTCTGGAATTTTCCCGTCAGTTCGATTTAATGCGAATACTCTACGACCTCGCCAATAGAATGTCCACCCTTGAAGAGAGACTCAATGAAATTTCCACTTCTCCTGTCCGGTAATAATTGGAATTTCTGCAGCCCTGGCGCGATCTCAAGGGTCTCAAGACGATAGCGTTTGTTTCTCAACGTCTATTTATTCCTTTTCGATCGCTTTTCCGTGTCTACCCTTGTACTTGCAGAAATTGGCGTTTTTCTCAATACAACAGAGACGTTGGATGAACCATCTTTATTTGAAGCATTCGCGGGGATTTCCCACATGTAAATAGACTGAAAACAGAACATCGCCGGCAGGTTCAGGGGCGTTATCGATAAAGTTTCATATGATAAATATGGGCAAAGGGGTTAGGGAGGGGGGGGATAAGACTGGTGTTGGGTGGGAGGTAGGGCGTTATTCTGTATGTCTGTCTCTCTGTCTGACTAGACCTTTCGGTCGGTCTGCCTGTCTATCTGTCTGTCTGTCTGCCCGTATGTTCGTGCATCAATATCTAAATCTATATATCTTTCTGTGTCTCTGACTATATTCTGATTTTCCATCTATTTGTCTGATTTAAGTATATTCTCCTTACTTTCATGGTTGAATGTAACAGCTGGGGCAGGGGGTTATTATTTTGTTAAATGTTTTGTTTTTCAGTAGCATCAGTTATTCGTGTATGTTTCATTGAATATTTATTTCAGACAGGCAGGTTGGGTGGGGTAGGTTGGGTGGCGAGGGGTGGGGAGGTTAGGTGGCAAATGGTGGGCAGATTGGGTAGCGAAGGGTGGGGAGGTTAGGTGGCAAATGGTGGGCAGATTGGGTAGCGAAGGGTGGGGAGGTTATGTGGCAAATGGTGGGCAGATTGGGTAGCGAAGGGTGGGGAGGTTAGGTGGCAAATGGTGGGCAGATTGGGTAGCGAAGGGAAGGTTGATTAGCTAGCAATAAATCTATCTCAAAACTGACCGATATCATCGTAGTTGTTTCAAGTGTGATATCATCGTAGTTGTTTCAAGTGTGATATCATCGTAGTTGTTTCAAGTGTGATATCATCGTAGTTGTTTCAAGTGTGATATCATCGTAGTTGTTTCAAGTGTGATATCATCGTAGTTGTTTCAAGTGTGATATCATCGTAGTTGTTTCAAGTGTGATATCATCGTAGTTGTTTCAAGTGTGATATCATCGTAGTTGTTTCAAGTGTGATATCATCGTAGTTGTTTCAAGTGTGATGGTGGTATATAATGGTGGCATATTTCACCGGAACAGCTTTGTAGAGGCAAGCGTGGCAGAATCCCAATGCAGGAATCCACAGTTTAGTTTTTAAATTGTTTGTTTAACGAAACTTCCATGTGAGAACAATTCTAACATTCACATTAAGGCACTATAGACACAAGATTGACGAGTGAACAGTTAAATTTCTGAATCATGTCATTTTTAATATAGTGTCAAGAGAAAAATAACACTTTCTGCAGCGGATACTAATTAAATTGGTAAATAGATTTATCTTGAAAGACTGCTATTACAAGACAGCTTCATATTGATTGGGGGGGGGGGGGGGGGGGGGGGGAGATAACTTCTGCAAACTAAACTTGCAATTGTAAACACATGATCAAATCAGAACTGCACGTGAAACATACTGACGTATGACAGATTCATTATGAAACTTACTGGCACACTCCCCGGAAAACTCTAAGAGAGGATTCCATGTTGGGCTGACGTGATCGGCGAAAATGGCTAAAACAACATGGACTGGTATCGAAAACATACAGATTCGCCTACACATAATACAGATAATGCTAATGACAAAAAATCTGCCAATACCAAAAAATCTGCCAATGCAAAAAAATCTGCCAACGACCAAAAAAAAAAAAATTAATGCTTTTTTTATACCATTTAAGCGGTGTAGGAAGGGTGGTCATTAGGCCTGAGGGTTTACGGCCGCATGGCTAGTGCTGTCGCCTCCCCTGTGCAGGCTAGGGATTTTATTTTGCCCCCGAAAGAAGAAATCCCCAGCCTTACCCAGGATTCGAATCCGGGTCTCCGGCTTGAGAGCCCAGCGTTCTATTGGTTCTGCCAGCCAATCATTAAGATACACGTAGCTAAAAACTATAGTAAAAGTGCCTTGTTGAAATACGGGTTTGCTGGGTATAAGGTGCCGACAATATAATTATAGATCCGTGTAGATTGAAAGCGAATTGTTGTGGGAGATATTCATGTACGCCACGGATCCACATGACATAATTTATGGCCAAGAACATTATTATTGTGGAAATGAATGACACTGATCATCACACCTGCCAAATTTATGGGATGTGTGGAGGGTGGGGGTGGGGTGGGGACAAAGAGCAGGAAGTAGGGTATCAAGGTGGAAAAAGGGGACGGGTGAGGATAACACGCGGAACTAGAGTTAAGACATCGCCAAAATTGATTAAAACACATTTCAATGTTCTAGAAGTTTCTAGCTTAGTATAATTCCTCAGCGACTTCACTGGCCAGGTCTTTGAAATTAGATCTTAACATAGTAACGCAATCTATCGGTTTGTTGCGAATTTATTTTAGTGGGGCAGCTAGGCAATTATTTATGCAAATCTCCGTCACAGACTGGCGGAAAGAACAGAAATATAAGTGAATTAAATCCGCATTTCCTTTTCAGATGATTCAATTTGTAAAGCATTAACAATTCTTGGTATCGGACCAGAAGTTAATGAATCACAAATGCTTACTATAGCCATTTTACGTTAAAAAGTCGTTTACTTCACTAGCAGATTACAAAGGTGAACTAAAAAAACGACCACATTCCATGCGGGAATCCATGCACACGTGCTTGCACACACACACATAGATATATTCAAACAGGAGGACACGTCCATGCGGGAATCCATGCACACGCGTTTGCACACACATAGATATATTTAAACAGGAGGACACGTCCGTGCGGGAATCCATGCACACGTGTTCGCATACACACATGGATATATACAAACATGAGGACACGTCCGTGCGGGAATCCATGCACACGTGTTTGCATACACACATGGATATATATAAACATGATGACACGTCCATGAGGGAATCCATGCACA
Organism: Candidula unifasciata; assembly: GCA_905116865.2. NCBI lineage: Eukaryota > Metazoa > Mollusca > Gastropoda > Stylommatophora > Geomitridae > Candidula > Candidula unifasciata. The sequence continues at coordinate 83,709 of CAJHNH020003062.1, forward strand.
CGTGTTCGCATACACACATGGATATATACAAACATGAGGACACGTCCGTGCGGGAATCCATGCACACGTGTTCGCATACACACACATGGATATATACAAACATGATGACACGTCCGTGCGGGAATCCATGCACACGTGTTCGCATACACACATGGATATATACAAACATGAGGACACGTCCATGCGGGAATCCATGCACACGTGTTTGCTTACACACATACATATGCATGTACACGTACACCCAAGTCAGACGCCGTCGTGCAGCGGCCAGACGCTCGCCTGTGGATCAGAAAGCCATAGTTCAGATCCAGCCGTATCTGGTCACTCGTCTGGGTCTTTTGGCTTGTACATGTGACACCTTCTCAATCTCCCTACTTGTGACGTGACGCGTGGTTTAAATGTTTATAATGTTGAGTAGGGATGTTCCTCTCAACACATTCCCTCCACCAGATTAACCGAACTAAAATCTGAGCTATGTTGCTCTCAGATAAAGTCCTGGATACCCAAGAAAACAACCATATTGGCTCGTT
>CAJHNH020003063.1:0-27500 GCA_905116865.2 Candidula unifasciata
TGGGGAAGGGAAATAGCAGAAGTGGGCTGGCAAAGGACAGCAAGCTAAAGTCGAGTTACGGGGAACAAAAAAAAAGGACCAACAAAAAGCAGGAAGCTAGCGACACTAAAAAAATACTAACGGGGCAGGATGAATGAAACAAAAGCAGTTTTGAAAGACAAACGTCGGGCATGAATTTCAGGGGCCCAGTAGATGGGACAGAAAGACTAACAATAACCGACAAAATCAGACCGGAAAACGAAAATTAGCAGTAAAAAAGGAAAAAAGTCAATAGAAAACAAAAAGATGGGCAGGCAAGATGTCAACGACATCAAAACAGTTTAAACAACAAAACGAGCCACATAAAAATAGGAGGATTAAGAGACAACACCAATGACAACACGTTAGACGTAAAAAACAGCGAGAAACTCGCATGAAATCACTTTTCGCCCTCGTTTGCAAAAATCATTTATCTAAATTTGTGTTTAAATCCATCCCATGTTTCCCCCAAATTTTGCGCCGCAGTGCGCCGGGGACCACGACCTTTTTAGACGCCCAAATTCAGGGTTTTAATTTTTTTTTTAATCTCTTAATAGAATAGTCATCGTTAATTGGTTATGGGGCCGTAGGAAAAAACTAATTGAAAAAAGGGGCCGGATAAGAAAAATTTGGAATCCTGCCCTAACGTAAGTCTTCTCCCGCCCCCCCCGCCTCCGGCCACCCCCGCCCCCGCCCCTCCCTCCCCATCGTTTTTAATTGGGTGTGCCGCTGAATTTTTTTAATTCATTGGCTTTTTTCCTGCCGCCAAAAGAAGTACAGAAAAATGCAGATGGGGGAAACACTTGCTAGATGAAAACGTGTGGGTTTTTAGGCTTGAACAACGATCAACATCATATACAGGGGACCCCCCTAATGCTTGTTTTTTCTTCTAATCAAAACGAGTCCCCGGGAAGCCCCCAATTGCAAGGCTCTGTACCCGGTGAGATCCAATACTTTTTGGGGAGATTTTTAACTCAATTTTGCCGGGCAGCGCCCTTAGGCTCTCTTTTCGTTTCCAACAGCCAAGGGGTATTTTTTGGCGCGGGGATACCCGGGGGTCCCATCTCATACCCGAGCAAGGGGGAATTACTAAAGTCCAGGCCCAGAACAAATTTCCCAGTTATTTTCCGGGGGGTTGCCCGGAATCTAGCACTCAGAAAACACCATGCCCTTTAGACCCCACAGCACCTATGAAAAAGAAGAAAAAGGGGTTTGGGATAGAGCCCAAAGTTTGGGCAAAAAAAGGGTGACGAGGTAATAAAAAAAAAGTGGGGCTAGGGAACAGAAAAAAAGCAGAAGACGTACTACAAACATACACGCAGGTAGGAGGTGGTATTTTGGGTATTTTTTTAGGCAATGGGTGGGGACGTGGTAGATAGGTAGGTGGTTGGTGGGGAGGGATAGGGGGTTGTGGGTAGGAGGTATCTAGGGGGTGGGGGGCATTTTTTTTTCTCTTTTTCGTTCGCCTTAAAAAATTATCTATTAAATTATTCTTTTCTTTGGTGGTATGTGACTGGTACATCTGGCTGCTCTTTTTCGCACCTTCCCCTGCCAGTTGATCAGCTTTCTCATTTCCAGGCACTCCACAATGAGACGGTATCCACTGCATTACGACTCTTCGCTGAGCGCTGAGTTGTGTCAGCAGTGTTTGCAATTCTGGTAGTTTCCTAAAATGGAGTGCTTCAAGTACTGATTTAGCATCTGTGAGCATTACCACATACTGTAAGCCAAGGTTGGTATTTAGAAGTTTCTCTGTAGCTATCTTAATAGCCTGGGTTTCTGCATCATAGTTATGGCAGTACTTCCCGGTTGGTACGCTGGACTTATCCCTAGTACCATCTGGGAATTCGATGTACACTCCAGCACCACCATTTCTAACTGCACTTTCTGCGGACCCATCTGTATAGACTCTGAACCATTGTTCTTGTGGGTGGGCAGTTAGGTAGGTGGTTAGATAGGTAAGAATGTATATATGTGGTTAGATAAATATATGCTAGTTAGCTAAATAGGTAGGTTGTTGGGTAAGTAGGAAGGTAGGTAGGTAACTGGTGTGTTGATAGGTAGGTAACCAGGAAGGTAGTGGATTAGTAGGTAGGTAGGTAACTAGATAGGTGGGTGGGTAGCTAGGTAGGTATTATGTAAATAAGTAGTTGGGAGGGTAAGTAGTTATAAGGTATGTAGCTAGAAAGGTAGGCAGGTGGGTGGGTAGGCAGATAGGTAGATATGTAGGTAGGTAGATAGGTGGTAAGGCAGAGACAAACAGACAGACAGACAGACAGACAGACAGACAGACAGACAGACAGACAGACAGACAGACAGACAGACAGACAGACAGACAGACAGACGGACGGACGGACGGACGGACGGACGGACAAACGAACTAACGAACGGACGGACGGATGGACAGACGGACGGACAGACAGACAGACAGATAGATAGATAGATAGATAGATAGATAGATAGATAGATAGATAGATAGATAGATAGAGAGATAGATAGAGAGATAGATAGATAGATAGATAGATAGATAGATAGATAGATAGATAGATAGATAGATAGATAGATAGATAGATAGATAGATAGATAGATAGATAGATAGATAGATAGATAGATAGATAGATAGATAGATAGATAGATAGATAGATAGATAGATAGATAGATAGATAGATAGATAGATAGATAGATAGATAGATAGATAGATAGATAGATAGATAGATAGATAGATAGATAGATAGATAGATAGATAGATAGATAGATAGATAGATAGATAGATAGATAGATAGATAGATAGATAGATAGATAGATAGATAGATAGATAGATAGATAGATAGATTGATTGATTGATTGATTGAAATGATTAAAATTTTAACACAATGGCTATGGCAACGATTATGTGAAATAATCACTGTAGCAGAGTGGGTTAAAACAATCACTGAAACTGACACGGAGGAGGCGGCAGAGAGAGAGAGAGAGAGAGAGAGAGAGAGAGAGAGAGAGAGAGAGAGAGAGACAGACAGACAGACAGACAGACAGACAGACAGACAGACAGACAGACAGACAGACAGACAGACAGACAGACAGACAGACAGACAGACAGACAGACAGACAGACAGACAGACAGACAGACAGACAGACAGACAGACAGACAGACAGACAGACAACAATGGCAATTGGGAGTTGCTGGGTTCTGGAAGAGCCTGATCACCTTTTATTGTTTCTCTGGTCCGGCTTTCTCGACAAGAAAAACAAACGAAGCTTTCATTTGGTCATCAAAACGTTCAGCTGCATGAGCCAGAAGGCTGTGGACAGACTTGATGATCGACGCCACATGCTGTAAAGCATGGAGAGAAACAACGACGTGTTGCAGTAATGGCAGGGGGTCAAGCATGTTTTCTCTAGTTCTGCTTTCTTAGCAAGAAAAAAAAATGAAGCTATCGATGGCCATCAGAACGTTCACATAAATAAACCAGAAGATAGGGATAGCCAAAATGGTAAACGCCACAAAGCCTGGATTATAAACAGAAGATATTCACGTGCACACAGTAACCGGTACTTATTGAAGACACATGATCGGTGTTGAAAGACGAGGGGGCTGCGTTGTCTCGAGGCATGGGTTCAATCCCCGGTAAGGGGTGAGATTTTTTCACCTGGACTTGGACTTCTGGTAATTCCCCCTGGTGTCTGGATAGTGAGATCGGGTGCATTGTTGCGAACGTAAAAGAAAAATCCCTTGGCGGTTTGAAATCGAAAAGAGTAGCCCAATCGCTGCCCAGGCAAAATTTAAGTTAATAAACTATCCCAAGTATTTCAGGATCCTCGCCGGTGCTACAGAGCCTGTGCACTGTGCTGAGCTTCTTCGGACTTGTCATAATAAGAACGGAGCACTTGTGGGTTACTACCCGTGTGCCATGATGTTAATTCGTTGTTCAAACCTCAAACCTTGTAAATACTGATGTACCATTTTGGGAACGAGGCTGGAGGACGCCTGACCTCGCCAACAGAACAACAGAGAATGAAACCATAAACACGACTTTCAGCGAGAGACACATTCGTCGACTTATGTGTTTCTTCCCAAAACTACCGGCTCGTCTCCTGCGTTCATCTGTTTACAGCATGGCTGTGGTATCTTCTCCTTTCGGCCGACACATCATACTTATGCAGGCATTTGTTGACCGGGGTTAGACTGGGTCTTATATTAACTTTTGCTCTAAAACACATCCTACTTCTGCAGGAATTCGTTGACCGGGGTTAGACTGGGTCTTATATTAACTTTTGCTCTAAAACACATCCTACTTCTGCAGGAATTCGTTGACCGCGTTAGACTGGGTCTTATATCAACTTTTGCTCTAAAGCACAACCTACTTCTGCAGGAATTCGTTGACCGCGTTAGGCTGGGTCTTATATCAACTTTTGCTCTAAAGCACAACCTACTTCTGCAGGAATTCGTTGACCGCGTTAGACTGGGTCTTATATAAACTGTTGCTCCAAAATACGCCTTATGGCTTATTTTTGTGTAGTATCTTTTCTTTTGTCATGTACAGTCAAACATAATCAGGGCTTATTTTTGGGGTACAGAATATATTACAAGCCTCCTAAAAATCACGCTGGGTTTAATTTTCGTGTTCGGTATTTTTTTTTTTTTTTAATCGCGGAGAAACACTATTTATTTTGCAGTATGTAGTAGCGCAAGGATTTATCCAGCGGGTAGGAAACACTTTAGCTTCTCTGTTCCCGATCCCTCAATGGGTCTCAACCACAGCTGCACCAGTGAACTGGGACAGATTCTGTAGCGTCAGTGAGAGGACGAGTCACAAGGCATGACCATTTCGTCAGGAAGACACTCTTTTATTTCCTGTCTGTCTGTCTGTCTGTCTGTCTGTCTGTCTGTCTGTCTGTCTGTCTGTCTGTCTGTCTGTCTGTCTGTCTGTCTGTCTGTCTGTCTGTCTGTCTGTCTGTCTGTCTGTCAGATTGTGTGTCTGTCTGTGTGTCTGTGTGTCTGTCTGTCTGTCTCTCTGTCTGTCAGATTGTGTGTCTGTCATTTAGTCAGTCAGTCAATTCGTCCACCCATGCGCCAGTTAGTGGCTCAGTCTACCCCGCCCCTTCTCTCTCTCTCTCTCTCTCTCTCTCTCTCTCTCTATTTCTCTCTCTCTCTCTCTCTATTTCTCTCTCTCTCTCTCTATTTCTCTCTCTCTCTCTCTCTCTCTATTTCTCTCTCTCTCTCTCTCTCTCTCTCTCTCTCTCTCTCTTTCTCTCTCTCTCTCTATTTCTCTCTCTCTCTCTCTCTCTATTTCTCTCTCTCTCTCTCTCTCTCTCTCTATTTCTCTCTCTCTCTCTATTTCTCTCTCTCTCTCTCTATATTTCTCTCTCTCTCTCTCTCTCTCTCTCTATTTCTCTCTCTCTCTCTCTCTCTCTCTCTCTCTATTTCTCTCTCTCTCTCTCTCTCTCTCTCTCTCTATTTCTCTCTCTCTCTCTCTCTCTATTTCTCTCTCTCTCTATTTCTCTCTCTCTCTCTCTCTCTCTCTCTCTCTCTCTCTCTCTATTTCTCTCTCTCTCTCTCTCTCTCTCACTCTCCGTCTGACTGTCTGACTATCAGCTCGTATGTCAATCAGCCGCTGTCTACCCCGCCAGCTCCCCCCCTCTCTCTCTCTCTCTCTCTCTCTCTCTCTATTTCTCTCTCTCTCTCTCTCTCTCTATTTCTCTCTCTCTCTATTTCTCTCTCTCTCTCTCTCTCTCTCTCTCTCTATATTTCTCTCTCTCTCTCTCTCTCACTCTCCGTCTGACTGTCTGACTATCAGCTCGTATGTCAATCAGCCGCTGTCTACCCCGCCAGCTCCCCCCCCCTCTCTCTCTCTCTCTCTCTCTCGCTCTCTCTCTCCGTCTGACTGTCTGACTATCCACTCGTATGTCAATCAGCCGCTGTCTACCCCGCCAGCTCCCCCCCCCTCTCTCTCTCTCTCTCTCTCTCTCTCTCTCTCGCTCTCTCTCTCCGTCTGACTGTCTGACTATCCACTCGTATGTCAATCAGCCGCTCAGTCTACACCCCCCCCCCCTCCATCCATCTCTCTCCGTCCTGTTGTATGTCTATCTGACCTTCCGCTCGTTCGTCATTCAGTAAGTCAGTCAGTCAGCCAGAAAGTCAGTCTTCCTCTCTCCTTCTACCTCTTTCTTTTATTTCTAACTCTCGCATTCTCCTGTAACCGCAAGCGTGTACCATGGATAAGAATCGCAGTTGCCGGTGCTAGCCACATAGAAACACCCCATACGTGCTTTGACAGGGGTGTCAAGTGATATGAGCCGGTGTATGCCCGCGAAACAAGCAACCAGGAGACCCGAGTAAATAAACTTTGCTGCCGACAACTGATGCTGACGAATTAAACAGCCACTGGTTTTCTGCATGCATTTCCTTGAGAACGTTTAGTGAATCAAAAGGTTAAAAAAAAAGACGCTGTGTTGGATAGGACACATGTTGGGGGAAAACCTGAAAACAATATCACTAGAACGTGTTTGCATTGAAACCCACAAGGGCATAGACATAAAGGCAGAAGAAAAAAAAAACATAGAGAAGGGAGATAAGCCAAGTTAACAAAGATATGGAGGACTTGGGCTGAGCTGCATGCAATAACACAGCAGAGGATAAGGCGACTTGGCTTCAGAAGCTTTGCTGCTCCACTGAAGGAAACACGGGAAAAAAAAATCATTAACAGCAGAGTTCTTCAACCAATTGTGGTGCGCAGACATTCTGTTTTTCTTCACCAACTGTGGTGCACAGATATATAGTGTTCTTCAACCAACTGGACCAGTTGTGGTGCACAGACATACAGTGTTCTTTAACCAGTTGTAGTGTACACACATACAGTATTCTTAAAAAAAAAGGTGGTGCGCAAACATACAGTGTTATCCGACAATTGTGATGCGCAAACATACAGTATTATTCAACCAATTGTGAGGGCAGACACGCAGTGTTCTTTAACCAAATGTGGGGAGCAGACATATCCGGCAAAGAAGGGAGAGGGAGAGGGGGGGGGGGGGGGTCCACCAATCTGTGTATACCTAAACATGTTAGCTGATTACGTAAATATGTAACAGCTACATGATTTCGGCACTGGACTGCTACATGGCGAGTGAGATCGCTCAATCGATCGAGTTTTCTCCTTGCGGGCAGCTGCTTTAAGGATTACCACACCATCATCATCATGCAGCAGGTCCTTTGCAGAACGTCGCTCTCATCACGATCTGCCTGAAAGAAACTCGGTCTCTCGCCAGCTCTCCCGCCTCGTGTATCCTGATATTTAAGAAGTCACTTACATCCTGTGCCCATCTTCATGTTGTTCGGCCCACGCCACTCCTTCCTGGTACCATGCCTTCTGTTATTATTTTTTCCCAATCTGCCCTGGCGTTTGATATGACCAACATATTTTAGCTTCCAAAACAAGACGCTGTTTATGAGCATTAGTGGCGTTGGTGGCTAGACGCCTGCCTGCAGATCGGAAGGTCATGGGTTCGCGTCCTGGCGAAGCCGGACTTTTTTCAAAAATGACCTCGACTCCCAGGTCGACCCAGCCTTAAATAGGTATCAGATGCAGTCATGGGAAGTAAAGGCGGCTGGCTTAGTGCTGACAACATCCCCCATCAAGTGCCGATTGGTCTATACAAATAAAGGTCTAACCCTATACTCCCATTATGCCTTAAGGCCTGGAAAAGGGACGTTTACTTACTTTATTATTAGGTTAAATACAATGGATACGACTACTGGGTAAGCCAGATATCTTTAACATGCCTTGACCAAACTGAACTTTTAACAGAACACATTATTCGATGTGACAGACTTGAGGAGATCTGCCCACCCTATGTGTTGTTTGGGACCTAAAGGTTAAAAGAAAGTTCTAGTAGTTTTTGGACAGTATTACTAGTCGTACATTTTGGAGGAGATTCTGGCCTCCAGTGTTGCCACTTTTCTTTGACAAAAAACAACCAAAAAAAGTAGGAAAATATCCAGAAACATCCACATTTGCCTGGAAAAAATCTATAAAAACATCCAGATGGAAAGAGTCACAAATTACATAGCAATTGATATAACTTACCCTATAGAATCATGTCTTCATCTTTACTGAAGTCTGCCTTACAAGATCCACAGGATAAACTTAGCTTGGATGATAAAGTTGAAGCTTCAGATCAAAAATGACTCTGGTATGCTTTAGCTGTTCCAATTTCTTTTAATACCCAATTAAGAAGCTGATAAGTGGAACAGCTTTTTCCTACTCTTATCAGGCCGAATTGTATTGTCAAGATAGCATTTGAGAGGTCAAATTTCATCCTGTTAGATTTGATAAATTCACTCCAAATTTAAAACATCTAGAAAACATCTACCATCTAAACGTCAAAAACGCCATTTAAACGCAAGGGAAAACATCTAAATCTGGATGTAAAACATCCAAAGTGGCAACACTGCTGACCTCACCAAGGAACATTCCTTAAGATTCTGTGGGTTTACTGTAGCCAACCTTTGTTGTGGGGATGTAACATTCAATGTTTTAAATTCTTTCGAAACAGTTGCATTACTCACTTTGGCTGTCCAAGTCATTCTATGCACCCATTAGTCAAACTACAGGCTGAGACTTCAGTTAATTATATAGCTCAGTGATTCTCAAACTGTGCGCCGCAGCGCCCCCGGGAAGCCGCGACCTCTTCACAAGGGCGCCGCGAAATATTCAAAGATACCAAAGTTTTTAAAATTTTAATTTTGTATTTCTTACATATGAAAAGTCATACTTTTACTTAGATTAGGGGGTCGTGGAAAAGTTTCAATTGAAAAAAAACGGACTGCGACTAAGAAAGGTTTGGGAAACACTGGTATAACTTGTTTACTACTTGTCCAGGACTAAAAACTTTTTTTTTTTTTTTGGGTTACAAACTGGCTCACGTATGAAGGTAAATAAAGTAAAGGACCCTTTTCCACAACTTCAAGCATTCTGGGCATATAGGGCTGGATTGATATTTTTACACCATCCCTCTGTGGGTGAATGTCCTTCAAAAATCACGCCAGCTGTCTTTACTGGTCCATGACTACCACCTTGGTAAAGACACACTCAAGGCTGGGTTCGACCTGGGAGCCCAGTGTTCGGTTTTCAAAAGAAAACCACGTTCCCATCAGCACCACGAACCCCCGAATTTCCAGTCCACATCGGAGGAGGGGACGTCTAGGCCGCTACATACCCACGGCGTCTCTCCCAATGGGTATATGGGGCGAGACCTATATGTGGTTATAGAGACCAGTCCGGGCACTGGGTGGGGTGATGTTATCAACATCACTCAGGGACTCACGAATGTAGGCATTGCAGAATTATTTTACTAATCCCCAGCATGAGGAATTTCTGCTGCGATGTTAAGCGGTTATTGTCGAGATGGACGAACTTCCTGGGCACTGGGTTTATCAGCGAATGGCTTATTCCTTTCTTTCTTATCAGCCAGAACCGCCAGCTCGCCTGGCCAAATTCGTCACATAAAGGATCTAACACCATAGCTTCAGTGGACGATCCCCGGGGATCTCTGTAAACACTGCACTCGAGATTTGAACGACACAGTCCGTGGAAACGAACCACGACCGCCAGGACAGCGTGGTTTTCCGTGGTTCTTGCATAGGAGGTGCCTGGTTGACCATGTTCTTAGTGCACTTGTATTCATGGCGAGGCGCACATGCTGTCTGGAGATGACAGGTTCAATTCCCGGCACGGTAACTATTGCTTTCGATTTTTATGTTGTCTAGTGTTTTCTTCTAGCTTTCTACTTCTTTCTATGAGTGCCGATCATTTCAATTTCTGTTACTTGATTAATTCTTGCATAGGATGATACTGGGTTACGGTAGCTGTCAATGTTTATGTTGATCATTTTCTTTCTGCATGTCTGTCACCACGTGGTGCATCACCGCCTCGCCCTGCCTTGGTTTTTAACCTTTCACTCAACACCAGTTCCCCCCGTCAATCCCCTTCCTAAGCGACTAGGCTATCTGGCCATCCGCCCTATTTAGACGCTTAATTAACGACGTGTTGATTTTTGAACAGTTTTCTCTGCCTGTGGCAATACTGGCCATTAGCGGCAGCAGACAAAAATTCAGTTGTTAGGACAACGGCCATTGGGATCTGGAGACAACCTCTCAACAGTTGGTTGGTCAGAAAATCATCAGTAGCAGGATGTCTCGACAATGGCATCGAATACTAGTAGTAAGTATTGTTCTTCATTCACTACTGTTATAAATCCTGTGTGGGTTCCGGGGTCCCATTGTAGGGAAAAGAAGAATACTCTCACTGCCTCCCCAGACGGCATGTCGTAAGAGTCGACTGACTGCGGGCTTCCTTTGAAGTCGGAGTGCATCTGCCTGAGAGACAAGGAACCAACATTCTGCATACAAATAAGTCAGATCTGTAAAACAGTTGTGCCCGCAACACTCAGGTCCTGGAAAAAAACACTAAAGTCCAGAACTTTCCGCTGGAGTTCACAGCCGGTGAACGCAAAGAAAAAGAAGAAAAAGATATTATAAATGGCAGATAGACTGGCCGGCTCTGTACCACTTAGTGGTCTTTGTCACAACTTCGGGTCCGAGGGATACGCGAGCTTCTTGTTCTCTGCCCTTCTGGCCGCCCCAGCCACAAACACCTGTGGTGTATATTTTATTTATGGTATACATTTTGATGGTGAGTATATTAATGACATATAAACATATTAATGGTGACCATATAATCAGTGAACATATTATTGGTGAACGTATTAATGGTGAACATATTAATGGTGAACATATTAATGGTGAACATTTTAATGGTGAACATATTAAGTCCCAGCAAAAAGAAGACTACGGTTATGGTGCAAGGTGTCAATGACAGACCTACAGTCTACATTGACGGTGAAGAGCTCGAGACAGTAGACCATTTTACCTATCTGGGTTCCACTCTGAATGGTAAACTATCGCTGGACCAAGAAATCAACATCAGGATAGGTAAGGTAGCAACAACAATGAGCAGATTGACAAAGAGAGTTTGGGAGAACAGAAAGCTCACAATTAAAACAAAAACCCTTGTCTATCAGGCTTGTGTTCTCAGCACTCTGCTTTATGGCAGTAAAACTTGGTCAACCTATTTGCACCAGGAGAGACATGCGATGCCTAAGAAGAATACTGGGCATTAAGTGGCAGGACAAAATCACAAACACTGAGGTGGAGAGAGCTCTGGAAAGAGCAGGTAGTCTTTTCCATGCTCTGTCTACGAAAGCTCGGGTGGCTGGATCACACCTGGAGAATGGAGGATGGCAGAGTCCATAAGGACATCCTTTATGGTGAATTAAAGACAGGAAGAAGACCTTTACTGCGTTAATAAGATGTGTGCAAGCGGTACATGAATGATACAGGTATTGATGCGGACTCATGGGGACAAAATGCCATAAACCGTTTTGTATGGAAAGGGCATATCAGAAAGGGAATGAGAGTGAAGGAAGAAATAATTGCAGAAAGGATGAGAGTGGAGCGTCTGAACAGAAACGGATTAAACACAAATGTTGTTAACAATGGTCCTGAAATCCCATGCTATCATTGTGGAAGACTTGTCTTGACACGGGCGGGTCTTGCTTAGTCACACTCGCCATCGCCATGGGCTGTGAGTCTCATGTCTCCCCATAGCGCAATATAACACTTATCCTCTGGAAAGACTGAAAGGTGCCAATTAATGATGAATTAAGTCCAATAAGCACCTCGTCTCCATTTTCAGCAGCAAGCGAAGAGCTAGTCTTGATGGTACCAGTACTGTCTGCTGCGCATCCGTCCCGCCTACCCCTTGAGTGCTGAGCGTTGGTCTGACCCTGGTAACTTCCCACAGCGCCATACATGTAGTGTGGACAGGGGGTCTTTGAACCTGAGAAGCCAGAGCCGCATGGCTAGTGCTGTCGCCACGGACTGTGCAAGTTATGATTTTATTTGTAGCCCCCAACAACAAGAAAACCTTTACCGAGGATTCGAGCCTGTGTCTCCCGTATGAGCGCCCAGGGTTTTGAACTGTCAACCAACCGCTCCTATCCTCTTCTGGCACCAGCCTACAACCACCTGGTCGCTTTATATCATGAGAGGTTTTAGTCTAAAATAGCAATGCTTCAGTCCAGACAAGGTAAGGTAATAACAATATGGGTCAGAAGAAAAAGAAAGGAACCAATTATCAACTTGAACACTTCCAAAAATTATCCTTTCCCTATTTTTGATTTCACATTTAAAAACGGAACATGTCTGCAAGAACGTACATCCAACCTAATCAGCCAAGAACGAGCGTGTGGCTAAATTAAAACCAATTCAGTTAGAGCCATTCCATAAAGTAAAAGCCGAGAAAATCCGTATTCTGAAAGCGCATTTGTTCCATCTTTCCTCTTTACAATTAGACATAATAACGTCGGGGAATTACGGAAAGAAAATTTAGTCTGAGAGTAGTTGGGAGTGGGAGAGGGGAAATAACCTGTTAGTGATCTGCTCTGGGAACGATTTAACGCCTGCTTCCTAATTTTACCCGCCCCCTAATCTATTCAGTGTTTCCCCAAATTGGATACCAAAACAAATTTGTTAGGCCTGGGGACATTTTTCATATTGATTTCTTTGATGTGGATTGATGTTGCAAGAAGTATTTGAATTATGCAGCATGATGGGGGGGGGGGTGTTAGAGCCAGAATCGAGCGTTGAAAGCCCTAGCATGGAGACATAAACAGTTGGGAGTGTGGAGTAACCTGGGGAAATGTGACAGAAATAAGAGTAACAAGTTGATCTGCTCTTTACCTTGAAATAGCGCCTGGATTAGGGCGCTTATGGTTAGGGGTGGTACGCTGTTGCTTGTTTCTAACCTTTTATCCTGTTGTGCCCTGTGGGTTCGGATCCCCCCGCCCCCCATGTTGTAGGAGTCGAATAGTCTTTGTAGTCAGTATGTGCCTGCCTGAAAGCGAGAAATTAGTTTAAGCCGGAACTTAGAACCCCAAATAGAGAATAAAGCCCAAAGGGTAGCAACTTTTCATTCACAAATTTGTTAGGCTGATCGACTTTTCTGAAGGTTACGGTTGTGTCCCGCTCTATTGTTTGATTTCTTTGATGTCTTGCATTTACGTTTTCGTTCCGAGAAAAAGATTGCTGTAGACATAGGCTAGGTGTCGACCACGCACTCTCGTGAGTCACAGGGGGGGGGGGGTGTTATCCTCGTCGACAGCGATCCACGTATTTCTCCTGAGTTTGACGCGCTGGTTCGCCGCTGCACGGAATTTTTTGGAGCGTTGAAAGCGCTAGCATGCTTAAACATACAACACGCATTATCAATTTTCTTAGCAGGCATTGGCAGACAATTTTGTACACGATGTGGAACACTAGACACCACGGACCAGTAACCTTGTGCGAAGCAAGCTCGAGTGGCCCACGGGACTCAGTTTTTTTGAAGTACCAATCAGTTTTAAGTGAGCTAGTGTGGGTATGAGCGGAGGCCTCTCTCCACTGGAGACTAACACTGTGTACTTTTCCAAAACCGGCCACTAAATATACTTCTGTCTTAAAATAGCGCCGTCAAAAACGATTGGTTTTTGCGCAGAATGGAGAACGATGTCCGCGTCGAAGGCCGGTTTTACGGATAACTCGGGTAACCGTTCATGGCCGGCGATCAACGCCAGTAACCAGGCTCGCAGAGTCTAGCACAGATGGAGCGAATGCGTTTTTGTTTGGAATTACCATTGGAAACCTTGCCCAGCCGAGGAAAACGAAGGGGGACGATACTAGAAACTGCTCTGGCATTAGCCCTCATTCTAGCGCTGGTCGACAACGGATGCTAAACGCCTTTAGCGCCCTGTTGTGGCGCCAGGTGTATCGGCCTTGACCTAGAGCTTTTCCTGCACGCGGACAGGACCTGCTCAAGAGTTTTGCTCGATTTGCAAACGGGCAAGTCGGATCGTTGTCGCGGACCATTTAACCATGTAAACAGGACCGGTGTAAAACATCGTACGCCGAACGACGATAAAGCTCCAGTCGCAGCGGGGTTCATCCGCCAGATCTTCACTCATGGAGTATTCTTGGCAATGCGCTCTCCAGGCTAAACCCAATGGCCCTGCTGCGACTGACTGGCGCTGCCTTTCTGGACCCGAACCTCGTTTTCGGTTGTCCCCACCGTGTTGTAATCACCATGTCTCCGGGTTCTTTGGCGAGGCCTGTTGACCACCATTGAACTCCCGTGCCCTAGGCCTCGACGGTCGGTTTGTTGTGTAACACATATCTCCTTCACTTTTAGTACGTTCCTGAGCAGATTCTTCGCATCGAGGACTCTTGCACTGTTCCAGTCTTTAGAGCGGGCTGGACAGCCGGGACAATTTTGGGTCTGAAGACTTCGCGCAAAAAAGAATGGCGAGCCTTACATTGCGATCATTTAAACTCTTCGGTTATTGATTTGAACGGAAGTACCCAGCTTTAGCCTGCCTTACAATACAGAGCCACGTCGAGTCAGACAAGGCGGGCCCCAATCACTTTGCTTAAGGCTGTAGTTGACTTCTTTTCCATGGTTTCCCACTGCAGTCATTCTCACCTCGCTCGACTAGCAGTTCTAGCAGTGGCCATAGGAGCTTTGGAACAACATGAATTGTAGACACTACCTGAATTTCCGATCAGCCTGCATCGGCTCGATCGCGAGCAGGCCTGTTAGCCAGGACCGTGTATTCGCCGGACTCCGCTCTATCAGATAACTTCGAATCGTAAAACGCGACCGAGGCTCTTCACCGGCCTGAACAGAGGCGAGAAATCAAGTCCTGCGGTTTTGAACTACAAATCAGGGAGCCGGAACTGTAAAAAGTGGCGGCAACAGTGATCCCCTTTTACACGTAACAAATGGAAGCCAGTTTAAGGTGGATCGTACAGCCCATAGCCATCTCGCAAAGTCCATAAGTAGATGAACAAACAGAACTTTCAGCATGAGGCTCGCTGCCTAGTTTCCCATTCCGCTCTATTCCATGCCATCTTCTCGATATTAAAAATAGAATTTGGCTCAGCACCAATGAGTTTTCTCAGAAATGTTCGGCTGACTGTTTTTTTTTTTTTTTTTTCGACTTGCCCAAGGACGAAGCATTTTTTGTTTTACGCTTGTTTTGAGTACCTGTTTTTTCCTCTGAGCAGGTATTCGTGGTCGCCCGACACTTAGGTGTCGTTCACGCAGAAGAGGACCAAGGTAGTATCAAAGAAACTAAAAAGTACTATAATCAAAGCGAACAGAAAGGCCAGTTCTAGAGATGTCTTTCTGTCCTGACGCGGCGAGGCATTCCACAAGTAGAGGTAAGAAGAAGAAGTATACAGATTCTCAGCCAAGACACTCGTGAAGTCCTCGCGTCCTCCCTATTATTTTATTATAATTTTGGGCTGTGTCCATGTCGAAGTGGTCCAGCCATCTGCCTCGCCCCCTGTAGGTCGCGGGTTCGTTTCACAGCTGCGTCGTTTGGTTCATGATTGTATTTTTTTTGCATAGATCGTCCCGGACCTACTAAATACATGCTTTGTGTGGCGCTTTTGGCAGGCGTCTAGATTGTTCTGCGGACAGATGCCGCACTTTCTGCAGTGCAATGAAGTCGATCCTCTCACCTATAACCTTCAACCTCATGTTTTCACATTCTAGTCTCCATGTGTGTGTGTGTGAGTGTGTGTGTGTGTGTGTGTGTGTGTGTGTGTCTGTGTGTGTCTGTGTGTGGTTTTTATTACTAAATACCTGTATTCCTATGGGCTCTACTCCGAACGGCGTTATAACATTATGGCGGCCATAAAATTAGCAGATTAGCCATACCGTTTGCCCTATTGAGGATTTAGCAGCGGTAGATGTCAGACCTGCCGACCTGTATCCTCACACTTGTCGGCATGCTCAAAACGCAATTAAACTTACCGCCGACCGTATCCCCCCATCCGCGCCGCTAGGCGCGGCGCGGGTGGAGTGCTAAACTAGGTGCCTGGGACTCACGAGCAAATTAGTTGGAGGAAGTTGCAGGAGATGCGGTAGCTGCTGCTCCTGCGGTGAGGCACAGTACAGAAACAGGTCCGCAAGTAACATATCGATGAGACACTGTTAGAGCATGTGTTTCGTTATACGGAGCCGGCATATTTTTAATAGAACTGAGCCCCGTTTGGATATTTTAGGATATTTTATGGCCGCCATAATATTATGACGCCGTTCGGAGGAGAACCTTCCTATGACCCTCACTGTATGAGTACCTGAGACCCATTTTAGAAGGGAAAAAAGAATAGGCTCACTGCCTCCTGAACAAGCATGCCGTAAAAGCCGAATAATTCAAGGATTTATTTAAAGTCAGAGTGCATTTGCCCGAGCGGAAGGAGCCAACAGTCTGCATACAAATAAATCAAATCTATAAAACAGACGTGCCCGCAAAACTCACCTTCTGGAACAAGACCATGTGTGGACGAACAACCATAACTTTCCGCCGGCGTTTACATTTGGTAAAGGCGAAGACAAACAAAAGAAGATTCATTCGACCCTACTGCAGCATCTGCCATGGAATTACCTTGACCTTGACCCAGGAAGTGACTAACCGGTGCCACGGTGACCTCATTATAGATCTTGTTGTAAGCATCGCACAACCACTAGCCGGTCTCGCCGAGCCGCAGGTAAAATGAGTCATCAATATTTTGTAACACAATTCGGGTCGGACAAGGGATACATTTCTCAGGTGTCCGACAGGTACCGCAAGCAATGATTGGTTGTGATTATCGTCACCATCATTATCTTTGACGACATCATCATTATTTTTGTCGACGTCACCATCATTATCTTCGTCGAACATCATCATTATCTTCGTCGACTTCACCATTATTATCGTCGTCGACATCATCATTATCTTCGTCGACGTAACCATCATTTTCCTCAAAATGATCATAATCAACGTCACTATCATTATGATTATTAACATGTCATCCCCATCTTCGCCATCATTATCGCCCTCTTATCGTCGTCGTGATCTTCGTCATTATCGTTATCATCATCATCCTCATTATCGTTGTTATCACCCTCATTCTCACTATCGATATCATCATCTTTGTCATCATCATCTTTATCATTATCGTAATAATCCTCAACATTGTGATCATCATCGTCGTCGTCATTACCTTGTTATTTAGAGTAAAGAATCGTGCCCCTCAACATCTTTCCACCTCTCAACCCGAGTACCGACACCTTTCATATCGTAACAATCATCTACAATGAATCTTCGCCCGTTGTCGTCCTATGTACTTCTGCTCATAAATTTTCCAGTTGTCACAAATCCAGTTTCTCACTTCTGATAAAATGGCCACAATATGACGATTATATATGTGTCATGTTTGTGATCTTCCTTTTCTTGGCTGTAATCATTGTCCATCCACTTCTGGACAGCGGTCTTGTTCCATAACTTGAGTAGTGCATGCACACACGTTTTATAAATACGGCTTATTTATATGCAGACTGTTGGTTCGCCTCCTCTTCAGGCAGTTGCACTCTAACTTCGACCACCTATATAATTCACATTTTACGACACGCTTGGGCTGTCAGTCTATCGTTTTTCTGCCACATAATTTTTTTTTTTTTAGTAGCAAGAGCGCAAAGACGATTTTTACATCTCCTCTTAACAGTTCGCTGAGATAAGTGCTGTACAAGAAGAGAAAAACGAGAAAGAAGGAGAAGAAGGAAGTGACGAGGAGGAAGATAAAAGATAGGTGGAAGACCGGCACAGGGATGAAGACAAAGAGGAGGAAACAGAAAGAAGTAGAGAAGGAAGATGAATAGTATAAAGAGGAAAAAGGGAAAGAAGAAAAAGAAGATGGAAAAAAAAAGAATTTTTATTCGATGGATGTGTAATCAACATCATACCTGTCGCCTTTATTTCCTAAGACATTTTCTGGTAACCATGTCAGACTTGGTGTAGAGCCTCAATGCAGATGCATACCTTAGATCTTGGATCAGTAGGCTAGCTTCCGTCTGCTGCACGCCCACGATGTTTCAGTAAGTGTGAACAGATCACCACAAATCTTCCTTGGAATGTTATTTTGACGGTGACCAAAGTGGTGGTGTGAATTGTAGATTCAGAAAATAGCGCGACGCCGATTGTCGCAATGTTGGTGGTGCCCGTATATGATTAAAATTGATCGCGTGGGCAACTGCTGATATGTTGGTGACCTCTGATACCATCAATGATGAATTGCATTTCTAATGTCGGACTGTTTGTGTTAGCACTTCGAATGGGCTATGCTTTAATTCGTGTATATGCTAGATATGCTGAGACAGCAGTCTGTCAATCTTTCCACAAGTGACTATGATAAACATTCTGTATGTTTTTCGTTGGCACAGGAGCGAAGCAAAGATGGGGTGACCAGTTTGCTATGATGAAGCTGAAACTAAGACTACCAGACTACCAGAAGAGTGACTTCATTAGAAACGTCATGACAGATGTCCGACTCAATGACCCGATAACCTGACAAACCAGTGAGAATTTCATTCAGCAACTGGTAAAATGAATAGCAAGAGCATAATCCACGCGTCTGACCACATCAGATGATACATGAATTAATAAACAGTTCTGTTGAAAGAAATTGGATTTGGTCTCTGCGACCGTGCGTCTGAAGGGCTGATCCCGGTATCGTAGAATAGGTTCCATAACAAGTGGTAGGAAGAGAGGCGGATTGTGTTTGACCATATCAGACTTTGCATTTTGGCAGAGCATGTAACTTTAGATCCATGATCATTTCTCCAAATATGCCAGAAGGACATTTCGTAATAACTAGCAAATTAACGTAACGTGTGATTAGACAGATGGACAAAAGACACATTTTTGTTAGTATCTATTCTTGCAATGTTTTCCTACAAAAAGTAGTAGTAGTAGTAGTAGTAGTAGTAGTAGTAGTAGTAGTAGTAGTAGTAGTAGTAGTAGTAGTAGTAGTAGTAGTAGTAGTAGTAGTAGTAGTAGTAGTAGTATAGTAGTAGTTTTATTAGTAGCAGCAGCAGCAGTAGTAGTAGTAATATCAGTAGTAGTCGTGGTGGTGGTAGTGGTTGGTAGTTGCAGCAGCAGTAGTCGCAGCAGAACTAGTAACAGTAGTAGCAGCAGCAACAGTAGTAGCAGCAGAAACAGTAGCAGCAGTATTGGTAGTAGCATTTGCAGTAGCAGCTGGTGTAGCAACAAAAGTCGTTGCAGCAACTACGGCAGTAGCAGCAACAACAATTGGTAGCTGCAGCCACTGTGGAAATAATTTACCCCCCACCCACATCCGTTTTACAAATATATCGTCTTTGACCCAGGCTATTACCCCTGTGACATGACACGTAAGAGAAAACTGTGCACGTAAATATGGTCGCTGGGATTGTCGCCATGCACGTAACCACAGACGCCAGCCATTAAGAACATTCCTGGTCGACACCAGG
Organism: Candidula unifasciata; assembly: GCA_905116865.2. Taxonomy (NCBI): domain Eukaryota; kingdom Metazoa; phylum Mollusca; class Gastropoda; order Stylommatophora; family Geomitridae; genus Candidula; species Candidula unifasciata. The sequence goes on from CAJHNH020003063.1 coordinate 19,446, forward strand.
TAGCGGTTTTTTCAAATGTCGGGTCATGAAACCAACAATAGACTGCAGCCAGGTGTAATCGGAGCGGTTATGGGTAATGAAGGTACACCGGATCTCAGGCATACAGCCCCTCGCTGTGAATTCTGCCTTGGGTATTCATCAGGAGCAAACGGGTCGCCAAGCTAATGTGTTGGTGGGTCATAAATCTGGTTTGTTTGTGTTCATCAAGGAATCGAGAGTGAATGAACGAATGAATGAATGATGAAACTAATGCCGGAATGAACTAAGGGACATTGCCAGACGTGCCAAGTCCATTTCTTACGTGGCTAACAGCCTTACTCCACCTCGTCCTCTTCTTCTCTTCTTCTTTTTACATCCATAACATGCAATATTGATAACAGGCATTGGTACTCTGAAAAATGAGTGCTTAAAAGGGCCGAATGTCAGACGGGCCTGCGTGCCCAATTTGTAACCATTTTAAATTAAGTTTGTTCGTTCGTTCGTTCATTTTTCTTCTTCTTCTTCTTCTTCTTCTTCTTCTTCTTCTTCTTCTTCTTCTTCTTCTTCTTCTTCTTCTTGAATAGCCCTGATCTACGCCACACGCCAAGTACGGACACAGCAAAGATACAACTTCCGTGGTCACCTATTTTGGAACAGTTTGACTTCTCATCGAAGAAGTAAACTCTAGATCAACGGGATAGCAGGCGTTTGTGCTACCTTGGCGACGCCCAACTACAACACCCTGATTTGCACCTGAGATGGAAAACCCCAGACAAGTCACATCAGCAGCAAAATGAGGCCAAACATATATTAGGCAACATTCCAGCAAGGTTGCGTAGGTGTATGAATGCGAGACACCCGCGCCTTGCTTCAAGAATGCAGACAAAAGCAGAGACAGCGAGCCATTTCGTAACATGGCTTAACAACAGCTTAACAAAAGGGCTTTATTTACAGGAGATAAATGTAGCCCAGAAATAACCTACCAAAGGTGAAGACTCGGGGAACTACGTCATTTATGTGCATTTTACATGAGAAATGGCGAACTCTGCTTCGTTTTGGCGGGCTTGTAAAAAAAGGCAAGTAAACAATCAGGTCTTGAGAGTATTATGGGTCCCTGGACAAATTAGTGTGCTGGGGCCCCTACCACAACCATTATGGCAAGTCGACATACACAGATAAGCATGAGGCTCCTGTAAAAGTGCCCCCTCCCCATGTTAGGACGGCACCGAATCAGGCAAACAAGGAACAAACAACACTTGTCTGCAAGCGCTAGAGAGCAGCAACAACAAAAGAAGAGGGAAATTATTATTATTTTTTTTTTTTTAATTTTAAATACGCCCTAATTCTTCTTCTTCTGATACCAGGTTGTAGCCCAGTGTCGTGGTTTTGTCCTCTCACTGATACCAGGTTGTAGCCCAGTGTCGTGGTTTTGTCGTCTCACTGATACCAGGTTGTAGCCCAGTGTCGTTGTTTTGTCGTCTCACTGATACCAGGTTGTAGCCCAGTGTCGTTGTTTTGTCGTCTCACTGATACCAGGTTGTAGCCCAGTGTCGTTGTTTTGTCGTCTCACTGATACCAGGTTGTAGCCCACTGTCGTGGTTTTCTGTTTTTGCCTTGGTCTTCATGGGTGTCTTGAGTGATGGATTTGTTCATCTTTTTGCAGGTTTCAGCTACACAATTTACCTATCTATTTCTTGATCTTCCTCTCGCCTTCCTCCCAGATTTTCTACGGCAAAAAGTCTCATATGCAGTCTGGTCTGGCTGCATTCTCACTAGATGGCCGAACCATTTCATTCTTTGCCTGTCAATGTGATTCAGACCTGGTCTTATTCCAACTTTCTCTCTAATGCTGGTATTCGTAACACTGTCTCGTCTTGTGTTGTTAGTGATAAAAATGCGATTAATCATATACTACTAAAGTACTACTGCATTTTTTTTTTTTTTTGTTAATTGGAAAAAAACATTTTTAAAAATCCAGACAGAACTGACAATACATTGATACCTCGGATTTGTTCCATGTAGAGAAACAGTCAGAAGACATCCTCAACTCAAACCGGAAAGAAAACAAAAATATTCAAGTCTCCGGACGGTGTGTATTTCCCGGCGCTGTTTGAGAATCCGCCCTAATACAAACACACATGACAGTTAGCAGGCACACATAAACGTGGTCTGTATGAGAAACCTGCAGGCCTGGCAAAGGCGCCTGTTTCTGAGTAAACTGTTCACACACAAGGACAAAGTGTGCCTCTACTCGCTAGCACAACCAGGGCACTCATTAATCCAGAAGATAGCAGAGGCTACTTAATAGACACTCAGTGTACGCTGTTGTGCCTGTCGGCGACTACTCCGCCTATTTCGCAGACATATTGACCCCATTTTTCGCTCTCCGTCCGCGAGTTAGTGATATACAGGCTAGTCCTAGTCATCCTCTTGAACGAAGTTTTTTTCACCAGGGACACAGATGAATATCATTTATTTTGTACATTAGAGTCCTGTGTAGTCACTTCATAGTTAGAGCATATTTGTGTATGTGTACTGTGGTGTTCTTTATGTGCTGATAAAGGCTAATCGCCGCAACGTCCTTTGTTTGTTTATTGTCATCGATTTTGTAAAGCTAACATAAACTATTTGTTCTTTCTTAATCAACTTTTTCTCTTCCCTATAATTTTCGACCATTTTAAGAATTACTTAGAGAAACGCATTCTTTTTTTTTTTTTTCCTTTTTCTTTTTCTTAGCGTAATTTACTGTAAACTTCGGCGGAAAGATTAGGTTGTTCATCCACTTGTGGACTTTCGTCTTGTTTCAGAACATCAGTTTAGCAGGCACACCCGTGTTAAAGAAGAGGGTTAAACACACTAAACTGCTGGTATCTTCAGAGCCCAGGCACATCCAATTTGATTCTGACGGAAAGAGCCGCCCGGCGCGCTAGTTAAGTTGGTTAAACCAGCTACACGGCGACCGGGTGACAAACTTCTTGTGGTCTGAGCTCGCGCTTTGGGGTAGGCAGAAAATCCACATATTTCCTAGAATTACGGTATCTGTCATGAAATCAAGGCCGAAAGGTTGAAATATCCGTAATACCGAGCCAAAGAGTGTAAACAACGCATAGTTTCTGGATTTAAAAAAGAAAAAGAAAAAGGGAGGAGCCCTAATTAGTAGACGTTTACTACCTCGGGGTTGAGGGGTAAAAAAAAGCAAAGGGGCAGTGACATTTATCCCAGAACCTGCAAGCCCAGGTTCCACGCCCAGCAGAAGAGGTAGTCGCCAGTTCTGACCCACACACCCGCTCAAAACGATCCGTACCAGCCCAGCAAGCAGCAGAAGACAGACCGCGCAGCCACGGAAAAGAGCCCAATAACTATGACGCCATCTTTCCAATCAAGCCAGCCCACCAAAAGGAGGAAGCATTGACTTCGCCAGAGGAGACCTGTTCCAGGCCGCCCCCAGAAAAAAATGGCAGTCCTTTTCAGGGCTGCCAGCTCCACTCCCCAAAAGACTGGAAACCGCCCGCCAAGCCTGAAGACACTGGCAAGATGTTACAAATAAATCGAAACTCAGGCGAAAGTGATAGCCACAAAGAAATAAATTCAAATCAGATAGCAAAGGAACCGTACTTGAGAAAGCAGGCCTTCATGCGGCTAAAAAAGGACAAAGCTTGATATTTTTGTTTTCTTCTATACAATAGGATACGATAGGCTCAGGTTTAGCCCCTCCCCCCCCCCAAAAAAAAAATTGTAATGAGCTGTGCCACCCTTCCCACCACCACCATGTATAGACATTCTCTCTTTGTATACTTTATATTGTTCCAAATAAATTATTAGTTTGATATACCTTTCATCATAAATTATTATTATTATCCAGCAATTAACACTTAAACATGACTAAGGCTCTTTAAGCCACTCCTTTCCTTCCCAGCAATCCTTAGAAATTGTGTAAGGAGAGCTGTGACATCCACATCCCCCCCCCCCCCGACCCGAAGCCCCTTCCAATGATTTCGTTGTGTCAGCGCTCCTGTCATAAATTGACCTTGTCAGACGCCAAAATATTCACGTATTTTAAATGACCCTTTGTATTTTTTTATTTCCAGTCTTTCCCAAACGATTTTTTTTTTTTGAATATTTTTGTTAAATACGACCTATTTGAAATTTTTTTGTTAAATACGACCCATTTAAATATTCTCGTTAAATACGACCTATTTTGAATACTCTCGTTAAAAACGACCTATTTGAATATTCTCGTTAAATACGACCTATTTGGAGTATTCTTGTTAAATACGACCTAGTTTGAATATTCTCGTTTTATACGACCTATTTGGAATATTCTCGTTAAATACGACCTATTTGGAATGAATATTCTCGTTAAAAACGACCTAATCTGAAGAATCTCAGGTCGGCCTTCTAACTGTTTGTTCATTGTTCAGGTTGCTCAGCCATAGTTAGGCTGAGCACAGATACCATTTGACAATTTTAATTTTTAGAGCGGCTGTTTATCGCGTGTAGTCCATCATCCAGGATCAATCCATGACGGCTCAGCGAGACAGATCGCCAGCAAGTTCTTGTTCTCCAACGTAAATGGGTAATTTGATAGGCTGCAACTTCCTCCTAAAAGCTCAGTTATTTATGTACCCTTTTCATCATCATCATCATCATCATCATCATCATCATCATCATCATCATCATCACCACCACCACCACCACAACCATTTCTGACGATAAGCGGCGTAGGAAGGAATAATTTGCGATCCAGTGCACGCTGGTTGCCACTGCCCATTGTCATGCCCTGACGGCGTAGAGTGTCTTTAATGTTAAGTACCTTTTTTTTTTTGCAGTTATTCGTTCTGTAATGATGAAGACGTTCTCACCGAAACGTTCATTATGTTACTGCTGATTTATTTTACTAGAGAGGTAGAGGGGCTGACTTATTCTGCTTTTCGTTTAGGTTGATATTTTATACGGGGTTTATCTTTCTAGACTTTATTGATGCATACAAAATTTAAGTCCGTTCCAAGAGTCGTGTGCGCAAACTGAAACAAATATCTCGAAAACTCCTATACGGAGCAACAATAATTTGTGCAAGTGGTCTTAAATTTTCCATGTCCTTATGATTTCATAATTTACAATTGCACAAGTGCTGCTGTTTTCTTACAACGGTGAATTTCTTTGATCTTTTTCCGAATAATAATTTGAGGTTTGAGTTTTTGAGCAACGGATCAAAATCATGGCACACAACTCAAGTCTGAGTTCTAAGAAGCTCAGCACAGTGCACAGGTTCTGTAGCACCGGCAAGGATCCTTAAATACTTTGGTTAGATTTTTAGCTCCAAATAATAGCCCAGGCATCACCGTTAGGTTACTCTTTTCGATTTCCAACTGCCAAAGGAATTTTTACTTGCGCAACAATGCACACGGGCGTTCGATCTCACTACCCAGACATCAAGAGGAATTACTAGAAGTCCCAGTCCACGTGAAAAAAGCCCAGCGCTTCCCGGGGATTGAACCCGGAACCTCTAGCACTCGAGGCGGACACCATGCCACGAGACCACTAATAATTGATGTACCCCAATAAACATACACCCATACACACTCATACACACACACCCATACACACACACCCATACACACACACACCCATACACACACACATACACACACATATTGACAGGTTAGTTGCGTATCCTTTACAGGACGTTGCAGAACCAACTCTTACATCCCCTGGCTGTTGTGTGGTTTCTCTAGGCAAATTTACGTCCAGTAGTTTGCCATTGCTTTCTAGACAGACGGTTTTCTTGATACCACTGTCGAAACCAACGCAAGGCGCGTGGTTCACAGCTGGGATCGAACCCGGCATCCCGGCATTATGAAGCGTTCGCATCGACTTAGCCACAGAGCCGACATACACACACATACACACACTAAATAATATCTTCTTCTTCGCAATCACCGGCTGCAAAGTTCTGGTTGTTCATACACTTCTGGACTGCAGTCCTGTTCTAGAAACCTGTGTTGCATGTTCATCCGTTTGACAGACATGACTATTTTGTATGCAGACTGTTGGTTCCTTGCCTCTCAGGCAGATGCACTCTGACTTTGAAGGAAGCTCCCAATTAGTCGACTCTTACGACATGCTTTTGGGTAGGCAGTGGGTCTATTCTTGTTTTCCCTATAATAGGGTCCCAGAACCCACACGGGGTACTAAATGATATACATTGTGCACATTTTATTAGCCACTCAACAAGCATTACTACAGTACATGACACATCCACTTCACTCTTAAAAATAATCGCGCCTTTGTTTCTAACACGGATAACCTCCAGAATGTGCGCAGTTTGATGCTGTGCCAACTTCGCCTGAAGCCATTTATCGTAAAGGTTAGTTGCGTATCCTTAACAGAACGTTGCAGAACCAACCCCAACAGCCCCTGGCTGTTGTGTAGTTTTTCTAGGCAAATTTACGTCCAGTAGTTTGCCATTGCTTGCTGGGCGGTCGGCTTTCTTGATACCACTGTCGAAACCAACGCAAGGCTCATAACCCGCATCTGGGATCGAAGCCAGCGTCACGGCATTCGCATCGACTTACCTACAGAGCCGACATTTATTGTAAACATGATTTAAATCGGTGTCTGTTTTTCAACACACAACAAAGAAGGCTAAATACAAACTAGACGTCGATTTACCCGTAATTAGATTCCACCCAGGACGCGGTTGTTAACAAGGTGAATGCTAAATGTTAACATTTTAAACGGTTTCTAGGCTTTGATTTTTTAAACGTGGGTACGACTTTTGAAACGGACTATAGCATCATATGCCCTGTGCATCGCTGGCATAATAAGGGTAATGTTTTCCTTACTTATATGAAATCTAGAAAGTATTGGCAAACTTAAGGTTAGTTGCGTATCCTTTACAGGACGTTGCAGAACCAACCCCAACAGCCCCTGGCTGTTGTGTAGTTTTTCCAGGCAAATTAACGTCCAGTAGTTTGCCATTGCTTGCTGGGCGGTCGGCTTTCTTGATACCACTGTCGAAACCAACGCAAGGCGCATAACCCGCAGCTGGGATCGAACCCAGCGTCACGGCATTACGAAGCGTTCGCATCGACTTAGCCACAGAGCCGACATTTATTGTAAACATGCTTTAAATCGGTGTCTGTTTTTCAACACACAACAAAGAAGGCTAAATACAAACTAGACGTCGATTTACCCGTAATTAGATTCCACCCAGGACGCGGTTGTTAACAAGGTGAATGCTAAATGTTAACATTTTAAACGGTTACTAGGCTTTGATTTTTTAAACGTGGGTACGACTTTTGAAACGGACTATAGCATCATATGCCCTGTGCATCGCTGGCATAATAAGGGTAATGTTTTCCTTACTTACATGAAATCTAGAAAGTATTGGCAAACTTAAGGTTAGTTGCGTATCCTTTACAGGACGTTGCAGAACCAACCCCAACAACACCTGGCTGTTGCGTGGTTTTTCTAGGCAAATTTACGTCTAGTAGTTTGCCATTGCTTTCATTGGCAAACTACTGACCGTAAAATTTGCCTAGAAAAACAACAACAGCCTAAAAAAAGAACATTATGGGGTTGGTTCTGCAACGTCCTGTTAAGGATACGCAACAAACTTTTATATGATCTCTGTATGAATCTTAATTTCTCTGGAGTGGGAGCTAATCAATACGCAATATTCACTTATTGATCAGACAGACCTAATACAACGCCCCAACACTAGCGCGCGTGCACTCACACATACACACACACACACAACTACTGTGGAGGCAAAGGAAACAACAAGGAAAAGCCCACATCAGTAACACTCGGAATAACACATTCAAAAACACGCAAAAAATCAATACAATTAAGGAATCACACAGCTATTAAACCAGGCGGCTACTAGAGGTACAATCCGAGTAATCAATTTCAGAATTTAGTGAGCCGTTCCACTGGCCTAGGGCGGGGCCTTACAGGGCACAGTCTGTTCTAACAAAGAAGAGACATCAGCGAGGTACTTGCCAATGGATTTTCCTCCATTAATTCAGTCTGACGTCCAATACAACAAATCCATTGGAAACATTACACCCA
>CAJHNH020003063.1:30000-84229 GCA_905116865.2 Candidula unifasciata
TATAACATCTGCTGTCCACCGGAGAGCTGGTTTTGTTGCCAGAGTGACACAAGGCATTCTGCAAACATAGTCCAAGCCATCTTCATCGTCTTACTTTGACAGAATTTGCCAGTGATGCACATTCTGTTTTCCTCCTCAGTTCTTCATTTGTGATCTTGTTTGGCCAAAATATTCGTAGAATTCTCCTTTAATATTTATTTCGAAAAGTCTTAAAATTATGTGTCATTTCCGCCGTCATTTTCATACATTCCCTGCTATAAATTCCCTGCTATAATTAATATTTCTAAAATGTTGCTCTTGTATATTCTGAGTTTTATCTTCAAACGAAATCCCCTTGACTTGTATATATTGTTAAGCATGGCAAATGCTTGATATGCTTCTTTTAATAAAGCGAATCCTGCACAGATACGGATAAATACATCACTAGAGCAGCCCGAGAACAAGCACAAGACAAATACAGCAAACCAGAACAATCGGCTATAAGTCAGTAAAAATGTACATTCTGTGTCGATGAAGTCCTTTAATGTCATCAATCTGTTATCTTCTAGTTCGACCTCTTGCTTTCACTTCAGATCTTTTCCTGTGTAGCGCTTGCGCTGGTCGTTGCTCTCGCAACATTCTAACTAAATCACCAAACCATTTGGTCTTCTGTTTCTCATTGAATTTGCTGCACGGTGTTGTTCCCAAATTATGTCTGATAATATTGTTTTTTTTTTTGCGGCGTCCGTGGCTTAGGCGTTGCGAGTCCGACTCGTAATTCCAACGTACCGCGATCGAAACCCACTGCTGGTTGCGTGGATTTTTATCATGGTATGGGGCTTCACAGCCCGACCAAGCCTAAAATGGGTACGAGGATGGCTGTCCTGGGGAAATAAAAACGGCCGGCGTAATGCTGACCACGGTACTTAATTTATAACTTACCCCTGACGTCATGACAACGTCACGGGAGACATTCCCAATAAATTCTAGGGTGTTCAAGTTGTAGTTTCTCGCGATTTATCTACAGCCAAGTTTAGGGTTAGGGTTAGGGTTATAAGACACTAGATGAACACTCCAAAAAATAAAAAAAAAAAAACACACACACAACAGCACACTTCCACTCCTTTAAATAATGGACTGTCAGGTCAGCTGTGGATTTCCCACGGGGATTTCGTGTTTGGGGTACGTTATAAATTAAGAACCCTGACCACATCAGCCACCTAGTGCCGATGGTATGAAAAAATATGAGCTCTCTTCCCATTTACCCGATGCCCTTAACGGCGTGAAAAGGGATCTGTACTTTTTACTTTTACTTGGATGGTTAAGTTGGCGGTTTGTCTCTGTAGAATGGCCTACCTAATAAAAGCAGTTTAGTTTAACTGTGTATTTAGGAGTGATTCCTGTCGGACTGGCATCCGAAGTGGGACACTTTGGATCAGCTGGAGTTAAATGTTAAGATTGCAATCCTAGAGGTGCGATAAAACGCAAAACATGTTCGAGAAGAGGATAACTGTAGAAAATACAAATTCGACTGAAATTTTCTTTGGAACAAAGGCACGTAACAAATCCACTGTTTTAATGTAACAAAACAAACAAAAGAACACGTGCAGGAGTTGGAAAATTATAGAGGAATTATATTACTGTCATTTCCTGGGGAAATATTCAACATGAACATCCCGAAGAAATTAGGAAATGTCACTAATAAATGACCAAAAGGCGAACAGGCAAATTTCCGACTGGAAATGTTTCTGCCATAACCGGATAACCACATTACACATAATATGAGAGCAAGATATCGAGATGATTCACAACTTTCTATCGGATTTGTGAACTATGAAGACGTTTTTGATAGCACTGATTAGGGATCTTGTTTGGAAGATAATGAGACCTTGTTGGATTCCACAGGTCGTTAACTTAATAAAGCTAACATATAAAGGTAAGAGCTGTGGGAAGGAGCCACCGTGGTAAAGTGGCTGGACGCTTGCCTGCAGATTCGAAGGTGGTGTGTTCAAATCCACACGGTGCTGGACCGGATGTGTCGCCGGATGTTTATCGTTTAGTGTGATGTCCTTGTGGGGTTAACTCTTATTCATATATTCACTATTATTCTTAGTTAGGGCAAATAGGCACACACAGGCAGTATCACTTAGGTTAGTTTTCCAGTATATATTTTATTTGAAGTCAGGTGAAATCGCTGCACTGGTGTTCAGTACAAGCAACCTTCATCAAAGGGTTAATTTTTGGTTGGGGGAGGGGGATGAGATGGCTCAAAGACGCCAGCTTAGGGCGCCTATGAATTCCTCCCCCCCCCCTCTCCCCCACCCTACCCCGTTAATTTGGATCCTTGAGTCACGCGAATAGTTTTACACAACATATTCGGGGACAGACAAAGTTGAAGAAACGCTTCTCTGGGAGTGAAGGAGCTGGAGACATTTGTAACAGCCAGGCCGACAGATCAAGTTTCTGCACGGGGAATATGCACAGCGGAATGCAGCCTGTAGTTCTCATTATCTCAAGCCTGCATTATAAAACAACAAGACACGCCCAAGCCCACTCGATTTCAAGAGTGGCGGGAAACAAAGCGCAACATTGGCAGTCCAACCAAGGTTGCCATATTGGCATTTTTGATGCCAGATTCTACAAATTTGGCATATTTAAAATTGAACTGGCATTAGAAAATGACTTGGCATATTTTGGCATATTTTGGATTTTACTGGCTTTTCTTATCAAGATGTGCTCACATTTTCTTCATGGTTCCTCCGTTAGAAACACGCACATTTACTAAAAGCAATGTAGACCTACAGTTAAAAGCTTTATTTCAGTTTGACTTTATCCCATCTGAGAAAATACTTTAAGATTTTACGTCTCAAAAGATTTACGCTGTATCTTCCACTGGTTCCAGTGAAAGGACAGCGAAGAATTTAATCTAGAGCTTTTAATGTAAAGTGGGTGCAATGTTATACTTTATTTGGCATTTTATGGCATATTTTGGATAATGGTTTGGCATAAAATGAAGGTTTGTTTTATCTGGCAACCCTGAGTCCAACACCTGCTGCAGAGGCGGCCATGATCGTCTTTGAAGTCTTTGCCAACAAATGTAATGGAATATTTCCCTCTTTGGTAAAATAGTTAGTGCTTTGTCTGTCAAACCAGTGGTCTGGGTTTAATGTCATGCAAAAAAAAAAAAAAGTATTATGTTCTCTTACAAGTACTGTTCTGACGCGGATTTAAAAAAGACCGCGTTCCAAGTAGACAGTTTCAAATGAGTCCCATGAAACGACTTAAAGAGTAAAGGTGACCGGCAAAATGTAAGCCACATTCAACAGAGTTGTAGTAGCCATAGTGTCTAGTCCAGTCCTTCATTTTTCTTTGTAACTCTTCTTCTTCTTCTTCTTCTTTTTCTTCTTCTTCTTCTTCTTCTTTTTCTTCTTTTTCTTCTTTTTCTTCTTCTTCTTATTCTTCTTTTTCTTCTTCTTCTTCTTCTTCTTCTTCTTCTTCTTCTTCTTACTTCTTCTAACTTCTTCTTCTTCTTCTTCTTCTTCTTCTTCTTTCTTCTTTCTTCTTCTTCTTCTTCTCTTCTTCTTCTTCTTCTTCTTCTTTCTTCTTCTTCTTCTATTTCTTCGTATCTTCTTCTTCTTCTTCTTCTCTTCTTCATATTCTTCTTCTTCTTCCTTTCTTCTTCTTCTTCTTCTTCTTCTTCTTTCTCTTCTTCTTTTCTTCTTCTTCTGTCTTCTTCTTCTTCTTCTTCTTCTTCTTCTTTTCTTCTTCTTCTTCTTCTTATCCGTCTTTCTTCTTCAAAATTCTTCTGTCTTCATTCTTTCTTCTTTCTTCTTCTTCTTCAATGTTTTTCTTCTTCTTCTGCTTCTTCTTCTTCTGCTTGACATAGGATGAGTTCTTCTTCTTCTTCTTCTTCTTCTTCTTCTTACTTCTTGCACTTTCTTCTTCTTTCAATCTTCTTCTTCTTTCACTCTTCTTCTTCTTCTTCTTACAGAAACCACGACTTCTTCTTAGCTGACGATTTCTTCTTCTTCTCTTTACTTCTTCGAAATCTTCTTCTTCTTCTTCAAGCCTAAGTGAAACCATTCTTCTTCTTTTGACACTAGATTCTTACTTCTTTGAAAACCATTTTTTCTTCTTCTTCTTCCTTCTTCTGATAGTTTCCTATTTTTTCTTCTTCTTCAGGATTCTTTTTCTTCTTCTTCATTTTTCTTCTTTCTTCATTCTTCTTCTTATTCTTCAGTCTTCTTCTTCTTCTTCTTCTTCTTCTTCTTCTTCTTCTTCTTCTTCTTCTTCTGTCTTTTCTTTCTTCTTCTTCTTCTTCTTCTTCTTCTTCTTTTTTCTTCTTCTTCTTATTTCTTCTTGCTTCTTCTTCTTCTTCTTTCCTTCTTCTTCCTTTCATCTATATTCACTGCAGAAAGCAATTGAGTTGTCTTCGTTAACAGCAACGCGATATTTGAGCCCCTGTCGATTTGCCCAACTTCTTCAGCTTTCACTGACCGGGTTGTTATCTCGTGATAGAGATTTCAAACCTATAGCCAGGGGACCAGACAGGCTAGTGTGTGCCACGTCCGTTGCGCGATGCTAAACTTTGGTACTCAATGCCAGAGCAGCGTCACCAGAAACAACATTGCACAGTCAAATATGTAACTCTCCGTCCCTGCTTCGGCATAATGCGGGAACACGCAGGAGGTGTCTTATCTTGGCACAGCCTCATTAATGTTTGATCTGCTTCGTGTCAACTAACTAGTGTCTTCGGTATTATGTGCTTGTCTACATGCCTGATTGTCCTATATACGTGCCTACCGACCCGTCCACACAACTAACTATACACGGTGGGACAATTATATCATGAGAATGTATGTACTACTGCAAAAACAAAAACGCCATCCACGAAGTAAACCGGACCATCCAAATGGGCAGCACTGCTCATTGGCGCCGGAAACCTGTGAGCTCATGTGCTTCGAGCTACCGAAACGCCTACAAAAAAGGGGTGGGGAAGGGGACTAAGGATTCAGAAAGGAGTCTCACTCCCCCCCCCCCCCCCCCCCCCCCACCACCCGACTAAATTTGGTCCAGGTGGGGAGAAGGACGGGGCTGAGGGCGGTGCCGAGGTCATTCCCCCTACCCTTAACATGCCAACGTTTTCTTATATGTGTGTGTGAGTATGTGTGTGTGTGTGGGGGGGGGGGGTGTGCAGTAAGACTCCCAAATGTCTCTGCATACTCTCAGTGTCTTACACGTAGACTCAGTAGAACACAGGGACAGAAATGAACTGCCTCCATTACGTCACCAACAACAGACGACAGGATCACGCATGTCAGAATAAGGGAAAAGGTTGGAACACGGCTGCGTCTGAATTACATTAAAGTAAAAGTAAGTAAAGATCCATATATACGCCGTAAGCGCATCGGGCATATGGGAAGAACGTCCCATATTTTTACAGACCAAGCGGCACTGGGTTGGTAATTTGGTCAGCATTACGTCAGCCGTTTTTACTTCCCCAGGACAGCCATCCTGGTACCCATTTTAGTCTGGGTCGACCTGCGACGCCCCAAACCATGATAAAAATCCACACAGCCAGCAGTGGGTTTCGATCGCGGCACGTTGGAATTACGAGTCGGACTCGCAACGCCTATGCCACGGACGCCGATCTGAATTACATGGACATACTCATAATGAAGTGGTTAGGTTATTTAGTAAGTATGCAGCCAGACTAATCAATGTGTGAATGAAACCTTCTACAAAAAAACACCTGGATAGAAGATGATGTTGATGACTACGAAAGAGATGGATAGAGGATGTTGCTAGAACTTGCACAAGGATGAATCAATCTACCACTCAGGCCACTCGAGAAGCACAAAAGCAAATACAGAAAACCACGACACCGGGCTACAAACTGGTAGAGTGACGACAAAAGAGGAAGAGGAAAGTTTTCTCGGAAACGGAATACAAAAAAGAATGCGGAAATAAGCAAGACTAAGTGAAACCATGAGATGGACGTTGATGTTGAACTAGATTTTAACCATGATATTGAAAACATTGCACGAAATAGAAATGAATGTAGGAATAGACTCGAGTTCCTATGTAACGTATAAAAGGCACAACAAGATGATGATGACGACGACAATTTCATAAGGAGGTATTAATTTAACAACCAATCAAGGCCTGATCCTCAGTGAGTTCAGTTAGTACCTAGGGTTGCCATATTTTTATGTTCCTAAATGAGGACGTCAGCGTCTGTGGCTTGGCGTTGCGAGGGCGCCTCGTAATGCCGGGGTGCCGGGTTCGATCCCAGCTGCAGATCTTGCTCCTTGCGTTCGTTTCGACAGTGGCAACAAGAGCCTACCGTTCAGTACCTAGAAAAACCACAACAGCTAACAAAAAAAAATGCTGGGGTTGGTTCTGCAATGTCATGTAAAGGATACGCAGCTAACTTTAATTTTAAATAAAGATACTTCTCATGATATAAAATCCCATTTAATTTGTGTTCCATGTATGTTTTTCTGATGGCCTGATCCTTTTTGTTTGTTTAGAATGTCATTATTTTGCATCAGACGTCTATAAAATTGACTGCAAGTAAAATGTTAGAAATCCAAGTTGACTTGACCACGACCGGCTCCAGCTGACGGGCCGTGCTGCTGACGTCACCGGCTCGGGCTAACGATGCGTTAAAGCAGCGGTTCTCAAACTGGGTGCTGGGGCACACTGGGGTGCCGTGAGCGTATGTCAGGGGTGCCGCGGCAATAATCACGAAAAGTCGGCTAAAAATTGTGAAATTATTAAAGAAGGCAGGTAGATACTTAAAAGGTAACATTTAAGTTGTCTTGCCTCGCCACTGTCGAAAATAGTGTATTTCTTGTTTGAGAACCACTGCGTTAACTCATCGTTAGCCCGACCCGGTAAAGTCAGCAGCACGGCCCGTCAGCTGGAGCCGGTCGTGACTTGACCCAGTCCACACTAAGACGATGTCTCTCGCTGAACTAAATGGGCATGGATTAAAGAAACTAGTCTTCCTGCCGAAGCATTTCTGGCCCTGGCATGAGGTTCACAACACAACAACTGTAATGTCTTCACGATTTCAGAGAGCATTTCGCTGCTACCACAGTTGTCACTGTAGTCCAACCGTGTCAATGTTATCTTAGTTTCTAAAATGATGGACTTATCTAACGAAGTCCTAACTGTTTGCGGACCCTTAGATTTACTCATGAAATGAGGACGTTTCGGCAAAAATGAGGACACATGGCAACCCAACCATCAACACAATGAGGGAAAAATAAATTAAGGACAGTAGCAGAATAGGGGTAATATTACAACTACTGAGGAAGGTAGGTAGGTAGGTAGTTGTACACCACCAGGACATCACACAAGCGATAAACACCAGGTGGCACAAAGTGCCACCATGCGGATGAGTATCACCCGTGGAGAGGTCCAGGAAACCCCTTTCAGCCGTTAGGTCATATTTTTGTCTAGGCCAAATCTACGCCCCTGCTATATTCAGGACCCCAGGCAGAAGCCAGGGTGGGTCTTCAAAAAACAAAGTGCACCCCACATGGGAACGAATTTCTCAGTTCTAACTCATAAGATGAGGAAAACAGAGTTAAGTAAAGTATGTCTGTAAACAGAAACCAACAAACACACGATGAATCGCTAGGTACTGAACGAGTTAAAATCACACGAAAGACGTTAAGCGCCCAGTCGGTAATAATTTAAAGAGTGCACTCGACACATTAGCAAGGCAGGAAAACACACAGATTATCCCATCATCAGAAATCAGCACGTTCTAGATAATTCACCGTTTCAAGACGGCGTTTGAAGGCACCATGTTGGGCTAGCCATCTTCGGTAGTTCTGTCGGCTGCAATTAGTTTTGACGTGTCTCCTTCGCCATTTTGGTCAAATTAGTGCTCCCGCGAAATTTCTCCCCAGGACAATTAATGTTATTATGACCCTGCATCCCGAGTTGGACCTGGCAATGCCAGAAATGGACGAAGGAAAAACAATACTGGTTGGTGGTGAAGAAAGAGGAAGAAATCAACGATGAGATGGAGGAAAATGAGATTGATAGCACTTCAAGAGTGGTTTGAGCAAGCATACTCCGCAGAGAGTGGCAATTAGCGTCATAATGTGAAAGTTCCACAGGGGCAGACAAAATGTGGTCAGGGTTAAAGATGGTTGTGTTTTTTGAAAACTAAAGTCCAGTTAATGGCGTCTTGCAAGTGTTTTCCCCTAACTGATTACCGGACAAGAGGTGGCTTGGAAGAGCATCGTATCATTGTCAAGTACATGGAGACGGTTTCTGAGTCCTTATAATCAGTATGAACTTCAGCAGGTGGTGTCTTTATGTTTGACTACAGGAATGAGGGGGACAATGCTGGAGTAGCCAATTTAGTGCTGGGCTATCAGCTTGTATCCACCTTGTCCTGATGGCTAGAAGAAGAAGGAGAAGGAGGAAGGGAAAAGTAATATTGAGGACGAGAAAGAAAAAGAAGGAGGAGGAGGAGAGAAGAGGAGGAGAAGAAGAAGAAGAAGAAGAAGAAGAAGAAGAAGAAGAAGAAGAAGAAGAAGAGAGAAGAAGAAGAAGAAGAAGAAGAAGAAGAAGAAGAAGAAGAAGAAGAAGAAAAGAAGAAAGAAGAAGAAGAAGAAGAAGAAAGAAGAGAAGAAGAAGAAGAAGAAGGAGAAGAAGAAGAAGAAGAAGAAGAAAAGAAGAAGAAGAAGAAGAAGAGAAGAAGAAAAGAAGAAGAAGAAGAAGAAGAAGAAGAAGAAGAAGAAGAAGAAGAAGAAGAAGAAGAAGAAGAAGAAGAAGAAGAAGAAAGAAGAAGAAAAAGAAGAAGAAGAAGAAAGAAGAAGAAGAAGAAGAAGAAGAAAGAGAAGAAGAAGAGAAGAAGAAGAAAGAAGAAGAAGAGAAGAAGAAGAAGAAGAAAAGAAGAAGAAGAAGAAGAAGAAGAAGAAGAAGAAGAAGAAGAAGAAGAGAAGAAGAAAAGAATAAGAAGAAGAAGAAGAAGAAGAAGAAGAAGAAGAAGAAGAAGAAGAAGAAGAAAGAAGAAGAAGAAGAAGAAGAAGAAGAAGAAGAAGAAGAAGAAGAAGAAGAAGAAGAAGAAGAAGAAGACGACGACGAAGCAGATGGAGGAGGAGGGGAGGAGGACACAGACCTAGCTAATGTCTGGTAACTGAATAGAATCAGTGACGCCCAACACGTACTCCGAAGATTATCCGTCCCAAAGGGACACATTCGTAGACAAGTGTAGAATAAAGTGTCGACTCAGTGTTAGCCACCATTGCATTCTGACAGCATTAAACAGCATTATATGTCTATAGTAAATGACCAACAAAGAAATCAAACTTAAAATTTGGGAACACGAATCTTTCCCGACACAATCTAGGTGAGAGCGTCAAAGCACTTTGGGAACAAACAACGAAATCAGTACAGAAAGAATATTATTATGGCCTGGAGAGAATGAGGCACCTGAGAGTAACCAGAGAGTCTGTCCTGCTGACTACACTCAGAGGAAAGGCAAGACGGACATACAACCCAATTCTGACCGGTACCATCAGTATCGGAACTGCGCTGGCTGCTGAAAATGAGGACGGAGCACGCATAGGAATGCCCCGAGTGTTGTGATGTCAATTCTTGACTGATCTCAACTGAACTCAACTCTAGGTGAGAGAGAAAAATTTGGGATGTTCAAATCACTTCTGTGTCCAGTTCATTGTGCCCAAATAAACCAGATTTATAAAACATATGTGCAGGCAAAAACTCAGGTTCTGGAACAAAAGTGAATTCTGGAACAACCAGAACTTCCAACTGAAGTTTGTAACTAATGATTGCGAAGAATAATTACTCCGGACAGGATCACATGTGCTCTATTCTCTTCCTCAGTAGCTCCACAAACGTAAAACCTTATATTCTTCTTTCTTTAGAGGGCTGCCGGGTTCGCTCTCAGCTTCAGGCCATGCCCCTTGGATTGGTTTCGACAGTGGTACCAGGGAGCCGACCGTCCAGAAGGCAATCGCAAACTACTGGACGTAAATTTGCCTAGAGAAACTACACAACAGCCAGGGGCTGCTGGGGTTGGTTCTGCAACGTCCTGTAAAGGATACGCAACTAACCAAGAGAACTCGGGGCATGCTGTCCGCCTCGAGTGCTAGAGGTTCAGGGTTTAATCCCCGGTAAGAGCTTAGATTCTTTCACGTGGACTTGGGCTTCAAGTAACTCCCCCTGTAATTCTGGTTAGTGAGATCGGACGCCCGTCTGTATTGTTACGCGTGTAAAAATAAAATAAAAAATCCTTGGCAGTTGGAAACTGAAAAAAAAGTTGCCTAACGGAGCTGCCCGGGCAAAATTTTGAGTTAAATTTGTATCTACCCAAAGTATTTCAGGATCCTCACCGGTGCTGCAGAGTCTGCGCACTGTGCTGAGCTTCTTCGGACTCAGACTTGAGTTAGAAGAAGAACGGACAACTTATAGGTTACATCGGTGTGCCATAATGTTGATCCATTATTCCTTAACTCTTCTTTCTTTTTTTCCGCATCCCATTCTCTTTCTATCCGTTTTTTAGTTGCGCCCCACAGTTATGTAGACTTGATCAAATCTCGGTGTTACATTAATATGGAAATTGCTTATCTTTTTGGTAATATAAGTTTACCATTAAATGTCTTCGATTGCCCCCCGCCCCCTCCCTTTTTCCCATCCCAAAGTTCCCATACGAAATACAGTTATTTAAATGCCTCGCTTTTTCCCCCCACAACTTCTGTCATGTTGATTAATTCATATTTATGTCACGTGTTAACTTAACTCTTATTTTTATCGTTCAATTTGCCCATAATTGCTACTTAGATTTCTAGTTTCATGCTTGGTTATGGCAGGTTTTTGTGTAAAGTGTTTTGGCATGCTCTCAGGGAGGATTCATTGTGCGGAAATATCGACTGTTTTTCTGTCTATAGCCAAGCTGTTTAAATGTGGTTGTTTTGTCTTTGGTTGAAGTGTTACATTTATTGAGTGGTGGGAGAGAGGTTAGGCCAACAGCCTGACATAAGCAGTCATTTTCTCTCTCACTCTCTGTCTTACTTTCTCTCTCTCTCTATATATATATATATCTGTATGTGTGTGTGTGTGTGTGTGTGTGTAAGTGTATATATATATATATATATATATATATATATATATATATATATATATATAAAGACTAAACAGTGGTGTAGAGGCTAGAGCCTTGCCTGTGGATCAGAAGGTCATGGCTTCAGATACTGACAGAGCCAGACATTTTTTTAAATGCCTTGGCATGGAGTTCAACCCAGCCTAAAAAAAATTACCTGGATACCAGGTAAAGTTCTGGGAGGTAAAGGCAGCCGGTGTGATTCTGACCACATCACCCACCAAGTACCTACTGAACCGTAACATATAGATCTAATCTTATTTGTTCACACACATACTTACACACACATACTCACACACACATACTTACACACACATACTTACACACACACACATACTTACACACACATACTTACACACACATACTTACACACACATACTTACACACACATACTTACACACATACTTACACACACATACTTACACACACATACTTACACACACATACTTACACACACATACTTACACACACACACACACATACTTACACACACATACTTACACACACATACTTACACACACATACTTACACACACATACTTACACACACACACATACTTACACACACATACTTACACACACATACTTACACACATACTTACACACACATACTTACACACACATACTTACACACACACATACTTACACACACATACTTACACACACACACATACATACTTACACACACATACTTACACACACACACATACTTACACACACATACTTACACACACATACTTACACACACATACTTACACACACATACTTACACACACACACATACTTACACACACATACACATACTTACACACACATACTTACACACACATACTTACACACACACATACTTACACACACATACTTACACACACATACTTACACACACATACTTACACACACATACTTACACACACACACACATACTTACACACACATACTTACACACACATACTTACACACACATACTTACACACACACATACTTACACACACATACTTACACACACATACTTACACACACATACTTACACACATACTTACACACACACATACTTACACACACATACACATACTTACACACATACTTACACACACATACTTACACACACACATACTTACACACACATACTTTACTTACACACACATACTTACACACACATACTTACACACACATACTTACACACACATACTTACACACACATACTTACACACACATACTTACACACACATACTTACACACACATACTTACACACATACTTACACACACATACTTATACACACATACTTACACACACATACTTACACACACACATACTTACACACACATACTTACACACACATACTTACACACACACACATACATACTTACACACACATACTTACACACACATACTTACACACACATACTTACACACACATACCTACACACACACACATACTTACACACACACATACTTACACACACATACTTACACACACATACTTACACACACATACTTACACACACATACTTACACACACACACACATAAACACAAGGGACACAATTACAGATCACACACGGAGAAAAAAAGGGGAGGGGGTGGGGGCATTTAGCCTTTTTCTCCAACTGTGCAGTGTGTGTATGCGATATGTATAAATCAAGACTTTACAAAAGAAAGTCTAAGGGGCATTTAAGGTGCCTGAGGGCCCATGTTCAACTGCTTCTCTCAGTCTCTCTCTGTCTCTCTGTCTCTCTCTCTCTCTCTCTCACGCACGCGCGCGCACACACACATACATAAACGCACACGCACACACTGGCACTGAGAAAAAAAACCACTGTGATCAGTCAAATTTGTTAGCATAGACTCAGTAATATGAACACAGGGGAACTTAAGCTGTTGGTCTCTAGGCACACTTTGACTTAGTAGCTTCTGTGTTATAGACTAACACAGTGGTACATAAACACAGGCTGGCTAAGTGGCTTCTATATATCCATTCTGCGGTACTTAGTCTATAAAAAAATATAGCTCTTGTATGGTCTGGCCCTATGCGCCCGTCGTGATAAGGGTGCTTTACTTTTTTTTTTTTTTTAACTTACTTTACTCCTAGACAGAAAGTTTGACTGTTTCGTAGACACATAGTTTTACTGCTTTCTAAACAGGGAGTTTGACTGTTTCGTAGACACATAGTTTTACTGCTTTCTAAACAGAGAGTTTGACTGTTTCGTAGACACATAGTTTTACTGCTTTCTAAACAGAGTGTTTGACTGTTTCGTAGACACATAGTTTTACTGCTTTCTAAACAGAGAGTTTGACTGTTTCGTAGACACATAGTTTTACTGCTTTCTAGACAGAAAGTTTGACTGTTTCGTAGACACATAGTTTTATTGCTTTCTAAACAGAGAGTTTGACTGTTTCGTAGACGTATAGTTTTACTGCTTTCGAAACAGAGAGTTTGACTGTTTCGTAGACACATAGTTTTACTGCTTTCTGGACAGAAAGTTTGACTGTTTCGTAGACACATAGTTTTACTGCGTTCTAAACAGAGAGTTTGACTGTTTCGTAGACACATAGTTTTACTGCTTTCTAAACAGAGAGTTTGGCTGTTTCGTAGACACATAGTTTTACTGCTTTCTAGACAGAGAGTTTGACTGTTTCGTAGACATAGTTTTACTGCTTTCTAGACAGAGAGTTTGACTGTTTCGTAGACATATAGTTTTACTGCTTTCTAAACAGAGAGTTTGACTGTTTCGTAGACACATAGTTTTACTGCTTTCTAGACAGAAAGTTTGACTGTTTCGTAGACATAGTTTTACTGCTTTCTAGACAGAGAGTTTGACTGTTTCGTAGACACATAGTTTTACTGCTTTCTAAACAGCGAGTTTGACTGTTTCGTAGACACATAGTTTTACTGCTTTCTAGACAGAGAGTTTGACTGTTTCGTAGACACATAGTTTTACTGCTTTCTAGACAGAAAGTTTGACTGTTTCGTAGACACATAGTTTTACTGCTTTCTAGACAGAAAGTTTGACTGTTTCGTAGACATAGTTTTACTGCTTTCTAAACAGAGAGTTTTACTGTTTCGTAGACACATAGTTTTACTGCTTTCTGGACAGAGAGTTTGACTGTTTCGTAGACATATAGTTTTACTGCTTTCTAAACAGAGAGTTTGACTGTTTCGTAGACACATAGTTTTACTGCTTTCTAGACAGAAAGTTTGACTGTTTCGTAGACATAGTTTTACTGCTTTCTAGACAGAGAGTTTGACTGTTTCGTAGACACATAGTTTTACTGCTTTCTAAACAGCGAGTTTGACTGTTTCGTAGACACATAGTTTTACTGCTTTCTAGACAGAAAGTTTGACTGTTTCGTAGACAAATAGTTTTACTGCTTTCTAAACAGAAAGTTTGACTGTTTCGTAGACACATAGTTTTACTGCTTTCTAGACAGAAAGTTTGACTGTTTCGTAGACATAGTTTTACTGCTTTCTAAACAGAGAGTTTTACTGTTTCGTAGACACATAGTTTTACTGCTTTCTGGACAGAGAGTTTGACTTTCCTAGATTCTGAGTTTGACAGCTTCCTAGACACTAGACACAGAGTTTTACCATCTTGAAGATACAAAATGGTTCCTAAACTCGACGGCATCCAAAACAGAAAGACTTGCAAATGTTTGTTTTACCCAGAGACTGTATGACTGACTACTAGACACACAGTTTGACTGCTTCCTAGGCACAGGGTTTGACTGTTTCTTAGACTAAGTCTGACTGTTTGCTAAACATAGAGTCTGGCTGTTTGCCGGACACAGAGTCTGAATGTTTGCGAGACACACTGTTTACTAGACATAGATTCTGACTGTTTGCTAAACAAAGAGTCTAACTGCTGGTCAGACACAAAGTCTGGCTGTTTGATAGACACACAGTCTGACTGTTTGATAGACACACAGTCTGACTGTTTGATAGACACACAGTTTGACTGTTTGATAGACACACAGTCTGACTGTTTGATAGACACACAGTCTGACTGTTTGATAGACACACAGTCTGACTGTTTGATAGACACACAGTCTGACTGTTTGATAGACACAGAGTATAACTGCTTGCCAGACATAGAGTGTCTAACTGATTGCTAGACATATAGTGTATGACTGCTTGTTACACATAGAGTGTTTGACAGCTTGCTAGACAAAGAGTAAAGGTTAGACATACAGTGTCTGACTGCTTGCTAGACATACAGTGTCTGACTGCTTGCTAGACAAAGAGTAAAGGTTAGACATACAGTGTCTGACTGCTTGCTAGACATACAGTGTCTGACTGCTTGCTAGACAACAAGTAAAGGGCTAGACATACAGTGTCTGACTGCTCGCTAGAAATAGAGTAAAGGTTAGACATACAGTGTCTGACTGCTCGCTAGACATAGAATAAAGGTTAGACATACAGGGTCTGACTGCTCGCTAGACATAGAATAGAGGTTAGACATACAGTGTCTGACTGCTCGCTAGACATAGAATAAAGGTTAGACATACAGGGTCTGACTGCTCGCTAGACATAGAATAAAGGTTAGACATGCAGGGTCTGACTGCTCGCTAGACATAGAGTGACTGCTCGCTAGACATAGAGTGACTGCTCGCTAGACATAGAGTAAAGGTTAGACATACAGTGTCTGACTGCTCGCTAGACATATAGTAAAGGTTAGACATCCAGTGTCTGACTGCTCGCTAGACATAGAGTGTCTGACTGCTCGCTAGACATAGAGTGTCTGACTGCTCGCTAGACATAGAGTGTCTGACTGCTCGCTAGACATAGAGTGTCTGACTGCTCGCTAGACATAGAGTGTCTGACTGCTCGCTAGACATAGAGTAAAGGTTAGACATACAGTGTCTGACTGCTCGCTAGACATAGAGTGTCTGACTGCTCGCTAGACATAGAGTAAAGGTTAGACATACAGTGTCTGACTGCTCGCTAGACATAGAGTGTCTGACTGCTCGCTAGACATAGAGGGTCTGACTGCTCGCTAGACATAGAGTAAAGGTTAGACATACAGTGTCTGACTGCTCGCTAGACATAGAGTAAAGGTTAGACATACAGTGTCTGACTGCTCGCTAGACATAGAGTAAAGGTTAGACATACAGTGTCTGACTGCTCGCTAGACATAGAGTAAAGGTTAGACATACAGTGTCTGACTGCTTGCTAGACATAGTGTCTGACTGCTCGCTAGACATAGAGTGTCTGACTGCTCGCTAGACATAGAGTAAAGGTTAGACATACAGTGTCTGACTGCTCGCTAGACATACAGTGTCTGACTGCTCGCTAGACATACAGGGTCTGACTGCTCGCTAGACATAGAGTGTCTGACTGCTCGCTAGACATAGAGTGTCTGACTGCTCGCTAGACAAAGAGTAAAGGTTAGACATACAGTGTCTGACTGCTCGCTAGACATAGAGGGTCTCACTGCTCGCTAGACATAGAGGGTCTGACTGCTCGCTAGACAAAGAGTAAAGGTTAGACATACAGTGTCTGACTGCTCGCTAGACAAAGAGTAAAGGTTAGACATACAGTGTCTGACTGCTCGCTAGACAAAGAGTAAAGGTTAGACATAGAGTGTGTGACTGCTCGCTAGACAAAGAGTAAAGGTTAGACATACAGTGTCTGACTGCTCGCTAGACATAGAGTGTCTGACTGCTCGCTAGACATAGAGTAAAGGTTAGACATACAGTGTCTGACTGCTCGCTAGACATAGAGTGTCTGACTGCTCGCTAGACATAGAGTGTCTGACTGCTCGCTAGACATAGAGTGTCTGACTGCTCGCTAGACATAGAGTGTCTGACTGCTCGCTAGACATAGAGTGTCTGACTGCTCGCTAGACATAGAGTGTCTGACTGCTCGCTAGACATAAGAGTGTCTGACTGCTCGCTAGACATAGAGTGTCTGACTGCTCGCTAGACATAGAGTGTCTGACTGCTCGCTAGACATAGAGTAAAGGTTAGACATACAGTGTCTGACTGCTCGCTAGACATAGAGTGTCTGACTGCTCGCTAGACATAGAGTGACTGCTCGCTAGACATAGAGTATTCTCTACTCAAGGACCCCATGAATATTGTCTAGACATGGCGATTATCTGACTGATTCCTAATCACAGACATCAAAATTTTCCTACAAACAGACACTAAATGTCTACTAGACACACCAGACTGTCAAACTCTTTTCTGGGCTGTCTGCGAGACACACAAGACTGACAATTGATTTTAGGCACAGTCACTGACTTCCTCCTAGTCAAACAAGACTGACAATTGTTTTTAGGCACAGTCACTGACTTCCTCCTAGTCAAACAAGACTGACACAGTGTTTTCTAGGGGCAGTCACTGACTTCCTCCTAGTCAAACAAGACTGACACAATGTTTTCTAGGGGCAGTCACTGACTTCCTCCTAGTCAAACAAGACTGACACAATGTTTTCTAGGGGCAGTCACTGACTTCCTCCTAGACACACAAGACTGTCACAATGTTTTCTAGGGGCAGTCACTGACTTCCTCCTAGTCAAACAAGACTGACACAATGTTTTCTAGGGGCAGTCAGTGACTGTCTCCTAGACACACAAGACTGTCACAATGTTTTCTAGGCACAGTCACTGACTTCCTCCTAGTCAAACAAGACTGACACAATGTTTTCTAGGGGCAGTCACTGACTTCCTCCTAGTCAAACAAGACTGACACAATGTTTTCTAGGCGCAGTCACTGACTGTCTCCTAGACACACAAGACTGACACAATGTTTTCTAGGGGCAGTCACTGACTTCCTCCTAGTCAAACAAGACTGACACAATGTTTTCTAGGCGCATAGACTGTCTGTTTCTAGAAGCAGAGACTGGTTGGTTCTAGAAGCAGAGACGGTTGTTTCTAGACGCAGAGACTGACCGATTCCTCAATTACTCAATGCATGCTTTCTAGAGAGATAGACTGATTCCCCACTGACATGGCAATTCTGCTAGACGCGGATACTCACTGTCTCTTCCTAAACTGACAAAAAGACTGACAGAATGTTTCCTAGACCTTTTGATTGAATGTTTTATAGAAACAGGCACCAACCGTCTAGTAAACAGAAAGAAGACTGATTTCCCATCATTAAGAACAGTCACAACTGGATTTACTAGGGTTTTATTTCAATTTTCCTAGGGCCCCTTGTGTCTTTCAGTGCCCTATTGTGGGGAAAACAAGAATAGACCCACTGCCTACCCAAAAGAATGTCGTAAGAGTCGACTAACTGGGAGCTTTCTTCGAAGTCAGATTGCATTTGTCTGAGAGGCAAGGAACCAGCAGTCCGCATACAAATGAGTCAGATCTGTAAAACGGATGCATACGCAACACTTAGGTTCTGGAAGACGACTGCAGTCCAGAAGTGGATGAATAACCAGAACTTTTACAGCTGGTGAACGCGAAGAAGAAGTATTTCCCCAGGGCTTCCCACATCAGACAACAAGAAGGGATTAAACAACCGCTTTTGTCAAGCAATTACAGTCAGTATTGATACGCATCTTTTGCTTAGTCAGTGAGTCGCAGAGAGTCATATATCAGTCGGTGACGATAAACTGCCACCCCTTTGTCAACAGTATACATGATCAACCGACTACTCATTCAGTTAGCAGCGGGAGTGACTAAACAAGTGGCGGTATACATCCTTTGACAACCTGGTGAAAACTTGTGATAGCGATGGAAGGATCTTGAACTGAAGATCACATTTCAAAACCCAGGCTACAATGATAGCTAAAGAGGTTAGGAGGCGATAATACCAGGCTATGCACACTTCAAAGAGATGGGCGGCAATTAGACAAACTATGTTGATGAAAGTATGTGATTCACATCACGAATCAAGTTAAGTTTGGGAAAAGACAAAAATGCAAAAAAAAGGGGGGGGGGGAGTTGAGGAAGGGAGGGGGGGTATTGTTATGACTATAATAGCCCAACTCGGCTAGCGTAGTCGATTTAACTTTATTGACGAAAGTGACGCAAATAAACCAGACCACAAATATAGACGGAGACTGTAAGCAACTTCGGCTAGCTAGCAGCAGTCTGAAAGTGGTCGAACTTTTACTTTTTTTTTTTCTAAAAAGGAATCGGTATCGGAAGCATAGTTGGTTAAACCTAACTTCGCGGCGACCTGGTGACGAACTCCTTGTGGTCCGGGTTCACGCCCGGGGCAAGGCAGAAAAGCCACATTTCTCCCAGATTTACTGTATCTGTCAATGAATCAAGGCCGACTGGTTGCTATATCCATAGTACCAAGCCAAAGAGTTAACAACTCATCGTTTCTGGATACTAGAAAGGTTGGAAACCGGCGACAGTGACGGGGAAGCATTTTCCTAGGTAAATCACGCCTTTAAATAAATCGTATTCAGAAACGACGTTAATGGGGTTTATAATGGACCCGAACTGATACATGGTGTTGAAGATCGCAGATTGTGGAGAGGCGTGATCGCCCATGCCAGTCGACAGGACACTTGATGTTGAGGATAATCGGTGGACATACTAAACAAGCAGGAAAAGGAAAACAAATATAGCAAACCACACAAAGACTACACAGGGAAGCGAAGCAGGTGCCGACCAGCACGAAACTAGGCACAGGACTTAAACCACACAAAGACTACACAGGGAAGCGAAGCAGGTGCCGACCAGCACGAAACTAGGCACAGGACTTAAACCACACAAAGACTACACAGGGAAGCGAAGCAGGTGCCGACCAGCACGAAACTAGGCACAGGACTTAAACCACACAAAGACTACACAGGGAAGCGAAGCAGGTGCCGACCAGCACGAAACTAGGCACAGGACTTGGGGAGAAAAGGTGCAGGAGGGAAAGAGCTAGCGAGGGGTCGAGTTACTTTCAGGTTCTGGTGGGAGCCTCGTTCAATAAAAGACATGCAGTATGATAAACTTGAACTTGAAATGGGGGGGGGGGGGGTGTGCTCGAACTGCTTCAACCTGCAACGAGGGCTTGGAGTTTTTTTTGGCGCCATGAGTTACAGAACTGGTATTCACCCCTTGAAATAACCTCATGGGTTACAGAACTGGTATCCACCCATTGAAATAACCTCATGGGTTACAGAACTGGTATCCACCCATTGAAATAACCTCATGGGTTACAGAACTGGTATCCACCCATTGAAATAACCTCATGGGTTACAGAACATTGCTGACTCTATTTTCGAGGTTAAAGAATAGACACGTTGCCCCTTTTAACAAGCGTGTCTCAAAAGGCAACTGACTGTGAGTTTTTCTCTCGAAATCGGAGTAGATGAGGAACAAACAGATAAGCCAGATATGTCAAAACAAATGTGTACCTAATACTCCGGTTCTAAAACAAGACAAAGTTCAGAAGAGGGCGAACAGTCAGAAGTTTCCTCCGGAGTTTACGGTCAGGGAGCGCCAAAGAATAAGGAAAAACATAAATAAATAAACATAGATGAATTTAATTAGCTCGCATTTCTCAAGTAAGAAATTATGAAACTGAGCTGAAAGGGTATACTATAGCAGGATTCTCAGAAAGGGTATACTATAGCAGGATTCTCAGAAAGGGTATACTATAGCAGGATTCTCAGAAAGGGTATACTATAGCAGGATTCTCAGAAATGGTTTACTATAGCAGGATTCTCAGAAAGGGTATACTATAGCAGGATTCTCAGAAAGGGTATACTATAGCAGGATTCTCAGAAAGGGTATACTATAGCAGGTTCTCAGAAAGGGTATACTATAACAGGATTCTCAGAAAGGGTATACTATAGCAGGTTCTCAGAAAGGGTTTACTATAGCAGGATTCTCAGAAAGGGTATACTATAGCAGGATTCTCAGAAAGGGTATACTATAGCAGGATTCTCAGAAAGGGTAAACTATAGCAGGATTCTCAGAAAGGGTATACTATAGCAGGATTCTCAGAATACCATAGATCAAAAACACAAGAAATACTGACATGTTTAAAGATCTGAACATCCTGGAAGACTGGCCAGTAAACATCTTTGTGTCTACCCGTGTGGGTTTCCGGGGCCCTATTATAGGGGGAAAAAGAATAGACCCTCTGCCTACCCAAAAGCATATCGTAAGAGTCGACTAATTGGGAGCTTCCTTCGAAGTCGGAGTGCATCTGCCTGAGAGGCAAGGAACCAGCAGTCTGCACTCATATGCGTCATATGTGTCAAAAAGATGCACACGCAACACGCAGGTTCTGGAACAGGACTGCAGTCCACAAGGGGACAAACAACCAGAACTTTCCGCCGGAGTTTACAGCTGGTGAAGGCGAAGAAGAAGAAGAAGATCTGTGTGTCTTGGAAACGTCATATTTTAGCCACCTCAAGGGTCTCGGTTGACTGGAAAGGTGCTTCCCTCCACCCCCCAGTATTTAATGGAGCCGAACTACTGAAACATTTGACAGGAGACTAAATGTACCCCCTAAACATGTGTATACGTTCTCTTCTTAAGTATCTGATTTAAAGGTTAGTTAGTTGCGTATCCTTTACAGGACGTCTCAGAACCAACCCCAGCAGCCCCTGGCTGTTGCGTGGTTTCTCTAGGCAAATTTACGTCCAGTAGTTTGTCATTGCTTACTGGACGGTAGGCTTTCTTGATACCACTGTCGAAACCAACGCAAGGCGCATTGCCCGCAGCTGGAATCGAACCCGGCACCCTGGCATTTCGAAGCGTTCGCATCGACTTAGCCACAGAGTCAACAAGTATCTGATTACACATTTGAAATTATTCCAGATATACTACAATATAGTCGTTAACCCCGCGTGAGTTCCGGGGTCTAAGTGCGGAGAAAACTAGAACAGAACCCTCCATCCACCCCCCCCCCCTCCCAATCCATCAACAACAAGCATGTCGTGAGAGTCAGTTAACTCGGGGGGGGGGGGGCCTTCCTTCGCGGTCTGAGTGCATCTGCCTCATAGGCACAGAACCACGAGTCTGCATACAAATATGTCAGATCTGTAAAAGGGATGTGCACACAATAGTCAGCGTCGTGAACATGTCTTACGCCCAGAGGTGGACGAACAACCAGAACTTTCTGCCGGAGTTTACATCCGGTATACGTAAACCAGGAGAATATATAATTATTTATTAACTCAAACTTAACTTTTAACCAAAGGTTAAGCTCCTTAAGCCCCGTGCTATGGTAAATTATAAGGGAGCTTAGGCTATCAAAGTAATCTAGTGGGTGGTGCGCCAGCCCACATCTGTCAAGTTCTATAGCTTTACAAACACAGACTGGCTATCAGTGTTGCCACTTTTCTTTGACACACAAAAAAACATCCAAAACGGAGTCAACAAATATCTGAACACATCTAAATTTGCGTGGAAAACATCAAGAAAAAACATCCAAACGGAAAAAGTCACAAATTACATAGCAATTGATATGACTTACCCTATAGAATCATGTCCTCATCTTTACTGAAGTCTGCCTTACAAGATCCACAGGATAAACTTAGCTTGGATGATGAAGTTGAAGCTTCAGATCCAAAATGACTCTGGTATGCTTTAGCTGTTCCAATTTCTTTTAATACAGAATCTGGGAGCTGACAAGCGGAACAGCCTTTTCCTACTCTTATCAGGTCGTATTTTATTGTCAAGATAGCATTTAAGAGGTCAAATTTCATCCTGTTTCTTAGGTTAGATTTGATAAATTTACACCAAATAAAAAACATCTAGAAAACATCTACCATCTAAACGTCAAAACGCCATCTAAATGCAAGGAAAAACATCTACACCTGGATGTAAAACATCCAAAGTGGCAACACCGCTGGTTATGTGTTCGCTTGATAAATAAACCAGAACAGGAAACCCAACTTTTCTCTAGACTCCAGGGTAGAAGATGAGAGGGAGGACAGATAAGAATGACACAAGGGGTTGTTCTTTGCACTCTACAGAAAGCTTATACTGTCTCCTAACAGACTGTCTCTGTGTGGATGGTCGAAGATGGGTGTTATCTCACATCAGATAATATTTGCCTTCTTCTCGTTGGCCGGTTGGAGAATCCGGCGGAAGTCGTAGATTTTTGGCCAGACTGGTCCACAGATTTTGTTCCAGGTGTGCAGTGTTGCGTGCCTGTGCGTTTTACAGATCTGGCTTAATTAGAAGCAGGCGATTGCTGCCTTGCCTCTCAGACATATGCACTTCTCTTTCGAAGGACAGGCACCTTCATTGTTGGCCTTTTACGACATGGTTTTTAAAGGAGTGGGGATAGTTAGTCTATTATTTCCCCCAAAAAATGAGGGCACAGAACCCCACGCACAGGAAGCACATCGCTTGTTGTAGTTCACGTACTCTGTGGTAGGTGGGTAAGTACTTTGCTGGGAAACAAAATTAATTAATAAATCGTCACGTGCAATCAGCATTTCCGAAGCGGGAGCTTTAGAGCTTTAGGTTATAATTGTGACTAGGTTACGTGCGCAATGTAAAATGATCTAGCACCACTAAGTAGCTCCTGAAATAACCCCTGCAGTGTTGATGCGATCACAGAAGACATACCCAAATACTGTCCCGACCGGCGACGAAGTCGTCTACCGGCCAGCCAATGGGCGACCCGGTCACTGATGTTGGGTTCCGGGTAAAGTCCTGAGAGGTAAAGGCGACCGGCGTTGTGCTGACTCCGACACCCTTCGAGTGCTGATTGGTCTATAGAAATGGCTGGAAACATAATCTGGATGTGGGCACTGGGTTCTTACCTTTACTTTAATTGAGAAGATGTGATGACCATCCGATCAATGAAAGTCAGGTCAAAAATGCGACGTAGTCAACATTAGAGCTGGTCAGTTTAGAAAGGTGGTCAACTTTGAAGGTTCTACTGCAGTAGTATCGCCTTTACTGTGCGCCGCAAACCAACCCCTAGCATCTGTCGACTGTTTGTGATCTCTCTATGAACTTTACTTTCAATAGTTTGCTATTGCTATGTCACCACGGTGCTTGTTTTACAGCAAAGTGCTCTGCTGCTAAACCGCCTGCAGCTTAATCAAACTCAGTATGTCGGAATTATAAAACTGCGTTTAAAGCCCTCAAGCCACGGGCACCAACTTGTAGATCAAAGCACCAGGAAAAAACCGCCCGGTTTATTTTTAATGTTTGCATATTTTTATCCCTGCTTACCCACTGTTTGTTTATTATCACAGTGGTTACCTGAGCAGGTGAGTCTGATATCGTCTGTGTATTCACGCCCAGGACAACACAGGCTGGGGATTCCCGCGCTAAACGAGTGTGAAGTCATTAGCCCTCGTATATTCAGTGACCCACGTCTGGATTCCGAGACCCCGCTGGGAAAAGAGGGCCCCGGAAAGTGGGGAAGGGGAGGGGGGTAGACCCCAAGATATTTAATAACTAGGAGGTCAAAGCAAAATGTTTGGCGCCTGTCCGCTTCAAAATGGTTAGCGCCTTTCCGCTTCAAAATGGTTGGCGCCTTTCCGCTTCAAAATGGTTGGCGCCTTTCTGCTTAACTTTATGACAGTGTTAGATTGTGCCTCATGTAGGCAGGGAATGACAGCCCATGGCTATGGCGAGCAAGACTAGCAACACGTCCCTCCTCCCCATAACCTAACACCCTGGGCAGTTTCGTGAAAACCATGTGTAACCCATGCTGCAGGATTTCTCTCGCTCTCTCTCTCTCTCTCTCTCTCTCTCTCTCTCTCTCTCTCTCTCTCTCTCTCTCTCTCTCTCTCTCTCTCTCTCTCACTTTAAGCTAGCTTTGTTAACTCCACGGCGTGACGTCATAGCAGAGGGTATATTTCCCACATCGACTGGTGTGTAGATTTACAACCACCTATGGTTGCTTCGTGTGTTATTGACAGGACGTTGTTTAAGTATGTTTAACTGTATCGACTGCTTTGTGGAGTGATTTTAAAAATGTCTAGGAAACTATGTGTGTCTTTATAGAAGTCCTATTACAAATCAACGAGGGAATATGTGACTGTATTTAAATTTCCAAGTGACTCTGATTTGAGGGAGGAATGGAATAAAATGCATGCCACGTAAAGAATAGTCGCCTCTAAATACAGTGTGGTGTGTCGTCATGATTTTCTTCCCTGTGATGTGATTGTATCCGATAAATTTACAGATAAATCTGGCGATGAACAGGAGTTATCCAGAAGATATCCTATTCTAAAATCATATGCATATACATCCGTGTTTGCTGAACTGCCAGCCTACTTACCAAGTGAAGAACCACAAACTCGCACAATTCCTTAAAAACGGGCCTGAGAAGTAGACAGCAGATATGAGAATAAAACTAGCGAGCGGCTGTCACTGCATAATAAACAGGATTTTCAAACTACAGCAAAATTGAAAGACTTGTTAGATAGGAACTATAAAATGTATACTGTTACAGACGATACTCGTGTCTTGTATTGTACACAATCAGTGTGAAAGTAGACATTGCATCATCCATATCCGTAAGTGTAAATGTTTTACCAGACGTCGTGTGTTTAGAAGCTTATATGGACAATACTCGGGTTTCTTGTAGAGATCTTGACTGGATTATAAATAAAAGAAAACTGAAAAGATGGTCACAACTAGAAAATTTACTGATTCATTACAAGGAGACTAAATCTGTGACATTTCCGAAGAGTGTCAGTGATTAGTTAGAATCTTAGTAACTTAGATATTGCTACAGCAATGTTATCATTTGATGGTACTAATGTACAGATAACTCAAAAGCAGTTAATGTTGACCACAGAGTCGCTACAACTGACTGATAAAAGCAAATATGCTCAGCTGGGCGCTACAGCAGTTGTTCACTGTATATCAAAAGCTAAAGGCGGTCGTAGTTAACTCCACTGGAAAGGCAAAGTTAAAGACACAAACTTTTGGGAGATAACCAGTTAAAGGCTTTACCGCTAACGACAAAGCACCAGATCTACTTAAGTATTCAGTTGTGTTAATTACAACCAGAGAATTGAGGTCAAGCTAATCGATTCCTGTAGGCAATGACAGATTGGTTCGTTCGACGATTGCCGAGCTGCTTCATTCTGGGACACCTCTAAAAGGTAAGGGTCCCTTTTCACGAATTCAGGCGTATTGGGCATATAGGGCTAAACCTAAATTGTACAGACCAGTCAGTACTCGGGAAAAGAGGGGGGGGGGGGGGTGATGTGGTCAACGTTCAGCCGACCGCCTTTATTTCTCAGCACACAGCGACTCAAGGCTGGGTCGACCTGGGAGGCAAAGTGGTTGTTGAAAAAAAAGTTTTGCATTATCAAGACCTGAACACACGACCTTCCGATGCGCAGGCGACCGTCTAGCCGCTGCACCACGGCAGCTCCCATCACAACTGAGGTGACTCCCCTCCCCCAACCTCCCCTACCCTCAGTTCAAGAATACTTACAGGTCAAATTTGGAACATCATAATGAATTGTTGGCTGTTATTTACAACAACAATTAAAAAACACAAAAAATCAACAACAACATAAAGGACAGCATCGCGCGTTGATTTATAACTAATGCAAACACATAAAATGTGTTCCATCAAATTGGAAACAATGAATTAGTTTGTTACTTATTGAGGACACAAACAAACAAACATGCATGCACTCACAGAGAAATCGTTTCTTACTTAACTGGACTTACGGTAAGCCTAGTCATGTGCCTTTAACTTGGTAAACACCATATATCTTTCAAGAACACGAGATGACCGTCAGTAAAGTCCTGGGACATGAAAGTCTGAAAGAGAATCAAACGCCAAAGTGTGATATAAATCTACTAGTATTGGTCTAAATGGCGCGCCAAGGAAGGATAACGCCCGGCGCAGACACTGTCCATGATTTCGCCACACTGTGAGCACTCAACCGCTGACACTTGAAGCAGCTAGCGAGGTGAGATAGATTACCCGCTCCTAGACTCGACACTAGCCCGCGGAAACTGCGGTCTCTTGGCGAGGTCTCAGCAAGGCGGCGACTGTCTTAATATCGGTTGTGTTAATCTTCTTTTTCTTTTTCGCGTTCACCAGCTGTAAACTCTGGCGGAAAGTTCTGAGTCTTGCGTGTGCATCCGTTTTACAGATCTGACTCATTTGTATGAAGACTGCTGGTTCCTTGCCTCTCAGGCAGATGTACTCCGACTTTGAAGAAAGCTCCCAATTAGTCGACTCTTACAACATGCTTTTGGATAGGCAGTGGGTCTATTCTTGTTTTCCCTGTAATAGGGCCCCGGATCCCACTCGGGGAGGTTGTGTTAAAGACAGCCACCATAGTGGCTCTGGCGGCTTATGCATAGGAACTTCAGCACTTCCTATTTTCACTCGATATAATTGTTATCTTCTTCTTCTTCTTCTTTGCATTCACCAGCTGTACACTCTGGCGGAAAGTTCTGGTTGCTCGTTCACTACTGAACTGCAGTCCTGCTCCAGAAGCTGAGTGTTGCGTGTGCATCAGTTTTACAGATCTCATTCTCTTGAATACAGACTGTTGGTTCCTTGCCTCTCCGGCAGATGTACTCCGACTTGAAAGGGAGCTCCCCAATTAGTCGACTCTTACGACATGCTTTTGGGGAGGCAGTGGGTCTATTCTTGTTTTCCCCACAATGGATCCCCGGAACCCACACGGGGATAATTGTTATCATTCTTCTTCTTCTTTTCCTCTTGTGTTCGCTTTCTCATTGACACCGACAGAGAAGTTCTTCTGAAAAACTTGACTGTTTTTAGGAGTTCCCTTTTAGTTCCATACAACTCTGAGTACAGAGTTGACACATTGGGCTAGTATTCCCTACTTAATGGGCTGTACCAGGGACATTTTTGTGGGACATGTTCTGTACTCTGCAAACACAACCAACAAGGGTACAATGGTGAACTGCTTAGACGTAGCTGGTGCATATGCTTCTTAAATTTGCTAAGTCCTGTCCTGAGACGTAGAAAAAAAAAAAAACAGTAAGGTAAGTGGTAGTCTTCTTCTTCTTTTGTCAAAATCTGCTTGTGCCGCTAGGTGTCGCAGTCTATCAGATGATCGGCAACCGAGCCAGGGCGCGCTCAGTCGCTTCATATGCCGTGATGTTATGAAGTCTCAAGTTGTCCGTGACTCCTTTAATCCATCTTCTTCTTGGTCTTCCCCTGCCTCTTGGTGTTTCGATTTTCATGTTGTATGCTCTTGATGCTGGCATCGTTGGTTTCATTCTCATTAGGTGACCAAACCATTTCATTCTTTGCTTCTCAATAAATTTAACGATGGGTATGGATCCAAGTGGTAGTCACCTCTGGTAAATGATCTCCAGATAAATACAAAGGGATGCGCCCACTGTCTCTCTCATGAGATCCTGCAGTCGAAAATACCGGTCTAGAGGGCGGATCAAAAATCACAGTATTACGCAACAATGTACGTCTTACAATTTCAGTGACGCTGTGTTTCGCTGTTTGCGCATGAGCACAAGTATACGACAGGAAGAAAGACGGGGCATTGTCGCAAAGGCAGTGTCAAACCTGTTTTATTAATCTTTTGGTGCAAAATAAAGAAAATTGATTTCACTTTTAAATTAATGTATCACGCTTGAACTGTAACAATGTTGGCAACTAGTAAGTAACAAAACATTTTAAAGAATGTCAAGAAGTATGTGTATTTTTTTTTTACATGTTTGTTTCGTTTACAAAATATAAAACAATGAACTAAAACGTTTCTGAATCAGCAGTCCCACTTACTGTAGCTATGAGCTGCCAGCTGGTAAACAGTAACTGCTGCTGTTTGATCTACGCAGTCTTGGTCCATCATTTTGTTTGTGTATTATCTTTCTTCACGCTCTCTGGTCATGTGCTTAATCCACCTTACTTACTTAGTCGCTTCTTTTCTACCTTAGGGGTGTAGAGGTTTGCCAGAGAGATCGATAGATGTCTCTATCCGCAGTTTTTTTTTTTTTTTTTTCTGGCTTTGTTCCATTCCAGTGCTCTGTCAGTTAGGGACTGTCGGATGTTGTCTTTCCAGGGCACCCTGAGTGGCCATGGATGTCTGTTTGATTCTTAGCCTCCCAGGCCTGCCATGGTGGCCGATTTTCTCCCATTCTGCATACATGTCCAAACCATCTTAACTGTGACTGATCCACTTGGGTTTGTAAAAACTGGGTATCAAGATCTTGACGTATTGTATGATTGCGGACTCTGTCCCTTCTTGTCACTTGGACCACCGTTCTCAGATATCTCATTTCTGAGGCCTTAAGCTAGCTTCTATGAGCTGTTGTCATTGCCGATGACTCACACCCAGCTCAATCCACGGTGGGCCATAAACTGTGGCGTCAGTTCCAGGTCTTTTAGGCAGTAGGTGGGTACTTTGCTGAGAAAAAAGAATCGTCACATGCAGCCAGCATCCCCGAAGGAGGAGCTTTAGGTTATAACTGTGACTATACAGAATATGTGCTCCACCGTGGACAGCACTAGCCATGCGGTCCTAAATCGCAGGCTCACGACCACTGTTTACACCGATCTAAAAGTGTGTCATAGGTGGACAATGACGAGTAACGCTAACATGTATGCGGGATCTAGGAGTAAAGCCTGATGAAGCATGTTACATGTCTAGTTCACATATGAACGATAAACTGTAGGAAGCCTGCAATATTAGAAAGGCAAGTGTGTCCAATTCTTCTTCTTCTTCGTCTTCTTCTTCTTCTTCTTCTTCTTCTTCTTCTTCTTCTTCTTCTTCTTCTTCTTCTTCTTCTTCTTCTTCTTCTTCTTCTTCTTCTTCTCTTCTTCTTCTTCTTCTTCTTCTTCTCCTTCTTCTTCTTCTCCTCCTCCTCCTTCTTTTTCTTATGCTCTTCCACTTTGTACCTCAGTGAAGTGTCGGGGGAGATGTAACATTCGTTGATGAGCTCTGTCAAGAGCACCATTAGGACTGATGTTCATTTCTCCGTTGATCAGATTATCTTCTGCCGTAAAAGAAGGGCTGTCATGGAGGGCTAGTTGTCATGAAGGACTAGTTGTCCTGAAGGGCTAGGTGTCCTAGAGGGCTAGTTGTCCTAGAGGGCAAGTTGTCCTAAAGGGCTAGGTGTCCTGAAGGACTAGTTGTCCTAGAGGGCTCACTGTTCTGGAGGACTAGTTGTCCTGAAGGGATAGTTAATGCCATCACTCCGTATTTCCTGAGGTCTTCCTCTCGCTCTATAACCGTTGTAATGTTTTAGTGTTGCCTGCTGTGGCAGATAGAACCAGGGCATTCTTGTTAAGTGTCTAAACCCCTTCACTTTTTGTTCTTTGATGACCTGTAAGACTGGCTTTATTCCTAGCATTCATCTGATTTCGCGATATTTTATTCTGTCTTTCCTTGAAACTCCTGCAGCTCTTCTAAAGCAATTTCATCTCTGTTGTCACAATTTTACTTTCATTGGAGGAAGTAAATGTCCACGTTTGGCACTGATAGCATAGTGTCTAATTCTGTATACTCTTTAAAGATAAAGCTCCATGGTTCCTTTTTAGTTGTCTTTTGATCCCTTTTTTATACACTATTTTTTTTCCCTGACATAATTTAGGTTTTACCTCAAGCTTCTTAACTAAAAACTTGAATGGTCTCACTGTTCATCTCACACAGAGACACGATTTCAAGCAACCTTTTCAGCAACATTCTCAATCTTTATATTGAAAAAATATTTAGCCGTTGATCTTCAAAACTTCCTTCCTGACGACGACACAGCTTGTGAAAACATCTTTTGTTCTCCATCTGTGTCCCCTGGTTAACGATGTTTCCCTGGTCTCCCAGTAGGATGTTTTTAAACGGGACAAATCCGCACATTGTTGTTAAAACGCCGTTTTGCGCTGTTGGAGGGAGACTGCCGCTGGGACTTTAAGGGAAAATTGGATCGGGGAGAATTTTTCTATTCTAATTCCACCTTGGCACTTAGCGTTGTCATACCTGGCCTGATTTGGCTCATGTCTGTTGATGTGTTACTGTAATGTGTTCATAACAGCTTTTTTTCTTTGTGAAACTACCAGAACCGTGTTTGGATGCGATGGAAAACACCGGAAGTAAGTCACTTCAGGGACACGAAGTAACTGTCTACAAATTACTTAGCTTCCTCTCCTTATTAAAGTGTCTTGTCTGGATCTATGGGGCTGTGTGGTCTCGAGGCATGGTGACCGCCTCGAGTGCTAGAGGTTCCGGCTTCAGTTCCCGGTAAGGGCTGGGATTCTTTTTACATGCACTTGGACTTCTAGTAATTCCCAATGGTCTCCGGGTAGTGAGATCAGACGCCCGTGTGCATTGTTACGCACGTAAAAAAAAATCCCTTGGCAGTTGGAAATTGAAAAGTCTGGGAACCGCCGTTTTAAGCTTGAAGAACGCAAACTACACTGTTCGCCTTTTGGCATATGGGCATATAGTGCTATGTAGGGCTATATGTTATAGCCTAACGGTGCTACCCGGGCAAAATTTGGAGTTTAAAATCTACCCAAAGTATTTCAGGATCCTAGTCGGTGCTACAGAGCCTGTGCACTGTGCTGAACTCTTTCGGACTCTGCCGTTTCCGCCGGAACTTACAGCCGGTGAAAACAGAAAAAGAAGAAGTAATTCCGTGTATGATCTGATTAACCTACGTCGTCTACGAAGGAGTTACTGGTTAGGAACGCTGCACTACCATTAGGGAGACGCAGGGTCGAATCCTTGGTAAGCTAATGGTTTTTTTTTTAGTGTCGAAGCAAATGTATCGGTGAAGGGACAATTTGGAGGGTGGCCAGTCGGTTAGACTGGAAGGCTGAAAGGTAGGCAGACAAACAGGGTGGGTTGGTGGACTAGTAGACGGGTAGGCAGACAGATAGATGGACAGAAGGATGTACACAGACATACAAACAGAAAGACGGACTGACGGACGGACTGATGGACAGACCGACGGCAAGGCAAACAAACGGACAATTATTCGAGACAGATAATGTAAAGCTGACATTTACGACACCCTTTAAATACTGACAGAAAATGATAATACAAGGAGATCACATGAAGAAAAAAAAAAACCCACAGACACACACAAAACACGACAGCTTTGAACTGTCAGTCAGTCAACACACGTCAGAAATCTGTCACTCGCGTTGGACGCCGGCTGGGTATTCTCGGCTGATTTTATGCACTATAAATAAACTCTTGAGTGTAACGTAAACAAAGAGACAACAAATGTCGGAACACATAACGTTAGCCCCCCCCCCCCCCCTTTCCCTTTTAGGCCACGCTCAAGTACACACTAGCTCACTTCTGATAGGCCCCGTGGCCTTCGCACAAGGTTAGAGGGGTGTTTTGCGATGGCATTGATATCGCGTGTTGTATGTTTCAGCACGCCAGAGCTTTTAACACTCCAGAAACATGGAGAAACTGGTCCTAACACAATCCCCCTAAAGAGTGCTCTGTCACACACATTTCTCTTTGTCGGAATGAAAATGTAGATGCAAGACAACGCAGAAAGCAAACAACAGAGCGGGACCCACCCGTAACCTTCAGTAAAGTCGACTAACCCAACAAACTTGTAAATGAAAAGTGTCCTACTTTGTTTGGGGATATTAACATGAACCTAACCCAAACGTCAATGTCCCCTCCCCCCCCCCCCCAATCTCCCCTACCCCCCCCCCCCCCCCCCATATTTTTATTGTTGTAATCAGATTTTTTTCCTTAACTCCCTACTCCCTATAAAACATGAAAACCTGTTTACAAAAATGTCAACAACTGGCAGGGAAAATATAAAAAAAAAAACGTTAACGTCGAGGGTCGGAATTCCCACGCTAAGCTAGGGTAGAAGAAAAAGAGACAGCAGTTGTCCTTACTAAAAAAAAAAAAGGTAGGGAGAAAAACAAACCATTATAGCTTCTGACAGTCTAGAAGAAGTCGCCATACAGGCAAAAGTGTGCTCACCCACGCATACTTAGTTAAGTTAATGTTAGTTTGGATTCGTTATTAATTAACGGAATTTCTCTCTTTTCACAGCCACGCCAATGGCACAGTTTTGAGGAACTAACTAATTGACTCACCATGCGTCTAATGCTAACTCTTTACTTGGTCAACATCTCCTTGTGTTTTATCCGGTGTTTAAATCACACATTTTTTGCTTAACTCCTTAGTGTTGTTGTTGTTGTTGTTGTTGTTGTTGTTGTTGTTGTTGTTGTTGTTGTTCTTCTTCTTCTTCTTCTTCTTCTTCTTCTTCTTCTTCTTCTTCTTCTTCTTCTTCTTCTTCTTCTTCTTCTTCTTCTTCTTCTTCTTCTTCTTCTCTGTTCTTCTTCTTTTTTCTTCTTCTTCTATTTCTTCACTTCTTCTTTCACCTCTTCTGGGGTCAAGGGAGATATAAGGTTCTGCTCCTGCTTTTCTGGCCGCCTCTACTATGAAGACAATGATTTGATTTGATTGATTGATTTGATTCAAAAACCAACATCACTGCACTCGGGGGCATTCCCATAAGCACTCCGTCCCCATCTTCAGCAGCCAGCGAAGAGTTCCGATACTAATGGTACCAGTAGCATTTACTTTTGCAGCCATTCTCAGATATCTCAATTCCGTGTCACTAACTTTCTGTTATGGCTTGTTGTAAGTGACCATACCGTGTCTAGTAGTGGTTGCACATGGTGTGAATAAATGTGCTTTGTATACGCTGTTTCCGTGCGTTGATCAGATTATCTTATGCCGTAAAAGTAGGGCTGTCCTGGAGGGCTAGTTGTCCTGGATTGCTAGCTGTCCTAAAGGGTTAGCTGTCCTGGAGGGCTAGGTGTCCTGGGGGGCTAGGTGTTCTGAAGGGCTAGGTGTCCTGAAGGGTTAGTTGTCCCGGAGGGCTAGGTGTCCTGAAGGGCAAGCTGTCCTGGAGGGTTAGCTGTCCTGGAGGGTT
This sequence comes from Candidula unifasciata, assembly GCA_905116865.2. Classification (NCBI taxonomy): domain Eukaryota; kingdom Metazoa; phylum Mollusca; class Gastropoda; order Stylommatophora; family Geomitridae; genus Candidula; species Candidula unifasciata. Next base: position 63,888 of record CAJHNH020003063.1, read on the forward strand.
AGCTGTCCTGGAGGGCTAGGTGTTCTGAAGGGCAAGCTGTCCTGGAGGGTTAGCTGTCCTGGAGGGCTAGGTGTTCTGAAGGGCAAGCTGTCCTGGAGGGCTAGTTGTCCTCAAGGGCAAGCTGTCCTGGGGGGCTAGGTGTCCTGAAGGGCAAGCTGTCCTGGAGGGTTAGCTGTCCCGGAGGGCTAGGTGTTCTGAAGGGCAAGCTGTCCTGGAGGAATAGTTGTCCTAAAGGGCTAGTTGTCCTGAATAGCTAGTTGTCCTAGAGGGCTGGTGTTCCGGAAGGCTAGCTGTCCTAGAGGGCTAGTTGTCCTTGAGGGCTGGTCGTCCTAAAGGGCTAGTTGTCCTAGACGGCTGGTGTTCCGGAAGGCTAGCTGTCCTAGAGGGCTAGTTGTCCTGGAGGGCTAATTGTCCTGAAGGGCTAGTTGTCCTAGAGGGCTGGTGTTCCGGAAGGCTAGCTGTCCTAGAGGGCTAGTTGTCCTGAAGGGCTAGTTGTCCTATAGGGCTAGTTGTCCTGAAGGGCAAGCTGTCCTGAAGGGCTAGTTGTTCTGAAGGGCTAGTGTTCTGAAGGGCTAGCTGTCCTTGAGGACTAGTTGTCCTGGAGGGCTAGCTGTCCTGAAGGGCTAGTTGTCCTGGAGGGCTATTTGTCCTGGAGGGCTAGTTGTTCTGAAGGGCTAGTGTTCTGAAGGGCTAGTTGTTCTAAAGGGCTAGTTTTTCTGAAGAGCTTGTTGTCCTATAGGGCTAGTTGTTCTGAAGGGCAAGTTGACCTAAAGGGCTAGTTGTTCTGAAGGGCTAGTTGTCCTAAAGGGCAAGCTGTCCTGAAGGGCTAGTTGTTCCGAAGGGCTAGTTGTCCTGGAGGGCTAGTTGTCCTGGAGGGCTAGTGTTCCGGAGGGCTAATTGTCCTGGAAGGCTAGTGGTCCTGAAGGGCTAGTTGTTCTATACGGCTAGTTCTGGATGGCCTAGCTGTCCTGAAGGGCTAGTTGTCCTGAGGGGCTAGTTTTCTGGTGGGCTAGTTGTCCTGAAGGGCCTGCTGTCCTGGAAGGCTAATTGTCCTGGAGGGCTAGTGTTTTGAGTGCTAGTTGTCCTGGAGGACTAGTTGTCCTGAAGGGCTAGCTGTCCTGGAAGGCTAATTGTCCTGGAGGGCTAGTGTTTTGAGTGCTAGTTGTCCTGGAGGACTAGTTGTCCTGAAGGGCTAGCTGTCCTGGATGGCTAGTTGTCCTGGAGGACTATTTGCTCTGAAGGGCTAGTTGTCCTAAAGGGCTAGTTGTCCTGGAGGGCTAGTTGTCCTGAAGGGCTAGTGTCCTGGAGGGCTAGTGTCCTAGAGGGCTAGTGTTCCGGAGGCCTAATTGTCCTGGAAGGCTAGTTGTCCTGAAGGGCAAGCTGTCCTGGAGGGCTAGTTGTCCTGAAGGGCAAGCTGTCCTGAAGGGCTAGTTGTTATTAAGGGCTAGTTGTCCTGGAGGGCTAGTTGTCCTATAGGGCTAGTTGTTCTGGAGGGCTAGTTGTCCTGGAGGGCTAGTTGTCCTGGAGGGCTAGTTGTCCTGGAGGGCTAGTTGTTCTGGAGGGCTAGTTGTTCTGGAGGGCTAGTTGTCCTGGAGGGCTAGTTGTCCTATAGGGCTAGTTGTTCTGAAGGGCTAGTTGTCCTATAGGGCTAGTTGTTCTGGAGGGCTAGTTGTTCTGGAGGGCTAGTTGTCCTGGAGGGCTAGTTGTCCTGGAGGGCTAGTTTTCCTATAGGGCTAGTTGTCCTGGAGGGCTAGTTGTCCTGGAGGGCTAGCTGTCCTGGATGGCCTAGCTGTCCTGAAGGGCTAGTTGTCCTGAGGGGCTAGTTTTCTGGTGGGCTAGTTGTCCTGAAGAGCTAGCTGTCCTGAACTGCCTGCTGTCCTGGAAGGCTAATTGTCCTGGAGTGCTAGTGTTCTGAGTGCTAGTTGTCCTGGAGGACTAGTTGTCCTGGAGGGCTAGCTGTCCTGGATGGCTAGTTGTCCTAAAGGACTAGTTGTTATGAAGGGCTAGTTGTCCTAAAGGGCTAGTTGTCCTGGAGAGCTAGTTGTCCTGGAGGGCTAGTGTCCTGGAGGGCTAGTTGTCCTAAAGGGCTAGTTGTCCTGGATAGCTAGTTGTCCTAAAGGGCTAGTTGTCCTGGAGAGCTAGTTGTCCTGGAGGGCTAGTTTTCCTGGAGGGCTAGTGTCCTGGAGACCTAGTTGACCTGGAGGGCTAGTTGTCCTGGAGGGCTAGTTGTCCTGGAGAGCTAGTTGTCCTGGAGGGCTAGTGTCCTGGAGAGCTAGTTGTCCTGGAGGGCTAGTTGTCCTGGAGGGCTAGTTGTCCTGGAGGGCTAGTTGTCCTGGAGGGCTAGTTGTCCTGGAGAGCTAGTTGTCCTGGAGGGCTAGTTGTCCTGGAGGGCTAGTTGTCCTGGAGGGCTAGTTGTCATGGAGGGCTAGTTGTCCTGGAGGGCTAGTTGTCCTGGAGAGCTAGTTGTCCTGGAGGGCTAGTTGTCCTGGAGAGCTAGTTGTCCTGGAGGGCTAGTTGTCCTGGAGGGCTAGTTGTCCTGGAGAGCTAGTTGTCCTGGAGAGCTAGTTGTCCTGGAGGGCTAGTTGTCCTGGAGAGCTAGTTGTCCTGGAGGGCTAGTTGTCCTGGAGGGCTAGTGTCCTGGAGGGCTAGTTGTCCTGGAGGGCTAGTTGTCCTGGAGGGCTAGTGTCTTTAAGGGCTAGTTGTCCTGGAGAGCTAGTTGTCCTAAAGGGCTAGTTGTCCTGGAGAGCTAGTTGTCCTAAAGGGCTAGTTGTCCTGGAAAGCTAGTTGTCCTGGAGGGCTAGTGTCCTGGAGGGCTAGTTGTCCTGGAGGGCTAGTGTCCTGGAGGGCTAGTTGTCCTGGAGGGCTAGTTGTCCTGGAGGGCTAGTTGTCCTGACATTTGGTTTGCTTTACAGCATTTGATGTTAGTTTCTTCTTCCAGTTTTCCCATTTTTGGTGCGTGCTGTTGCCAGATATATAAACTCAGATGCCTCTTAAAGCTTATCCCTCTACCGCCATATTTATTTTCCGTTTTCTATCACAGTCTCACCGCAGATTTGACTCTAAATGATTTATATGTTCCCTGGTTTAGTATAGCTACGTTTGTACAATCCTTTTACATGTGTACAAGTTTACACACTTTGATTAGGTTCTCGCTTATTCTTTATCTTGCCATTACTTTCCATAATGCTATCTATCGACTCTGTCCAAAGCCTTTTTCTGGTCTACTAATGCCACACACTCCTTTGCATGTAATGTTATTTTCTACTAAGTGTTTAAGTGTGAAGACTGCATCTGTGCAGCTTCAAATTTCTCATCAATCCCATCTGTGCTGTCTGCAGCTGTTTTTCTATGACTGGATCAGCTTCGTTTCTATAAGCAGGGCATACATTTTGCAAGCATGACTTAAAAGAGAGAAGCCTCGGTATTAGCTGCATCCTCGCTTGCTTCCTTCGAGCTTCCACAATGGTGTAGCTAATGCATGTTGGACGTGAATAGGAGCAGCAGTTTGTTGTATCCATGCTGCATTCAATATTCTAGGAAGCAATCTGAGTTGCTTTCGCCTGCTGCGTGGATGATTTCTGTTGGCAATCTAACAGTTCCTGGTGCTTTATATTTGGAGATTGCTTGACCACATATCTATTTTATCTATTAGTATAACTGGTTCTAACACTGTAGTCTTTCCCGGCTCGCTAGCGTAGTTAGTTTAACCTGACTTCGTGGCGACCAGGGTGATGAACTCCTTGTGGTCCCGGTTCACGCCCGGGGTAGACAGAAAAGCCACATTTCTCCCAGATTTACAGTACCTATCATGGAATCAAGGCCGAAGGGCTGCTATATCCATAGTACCAAACCAAAGGGTTTAAAACTCAAGGTTTCTCGATATTGAAAAAAAAAAAATTCTAATTTGCCAGGTTTCATAAAGTGTCCTTGCGTCCGGTGATAGAACGAGGCGGAAGTCATTATCAACTACGCTTATCGACACAACACGTAATGCTGATTTTCTGCCTCCGTTCAAGAGTGGCTTGTTTGGTTAGATGCATAGCGAATAGGTCGTCTAACCTTTATCGCTGTGTGGGAGATGCAGGAGTTCGGGGCAACGTACGTCAAGTTGACATGACGGTTACGACCGTCTCGGCAATGGCCATGAGTGATGTAATTAATGTCGTACCAGACGGGATATCATAAAGGCGATTACAGCAACCGGCGTGACTAAGTATCGCGGCCTAGGCTTTTTGTGAAATTAGTTACTCTTATTATTAATGGACCCCTGTCAAATAAGAACCTTAACGTCCACACAGCTTTATCTAAAAACTTGTGAATTACGGCCCTTATCTGCCAATCCTCCTTCTGGCTAGCATCCACTTTCTTTGTCACACGTGTTTCAGAGCTTCTACTGCACAGACTGCCATTGATATTTGCTGGACAGACCTCGGATAAGCGATGTTGTGTATTTGTGTTTGTAACTGTAACATTATCTGTTTGTGGTATATGCTGATATAAAAGCAATATCCATTTGGTGTTGATGATAGTGATAACATGAAACTGGCTAGTCATACTTCTTGTTTGGTTTGATGTTTCTTTTCATGGTGTCTTAGTTGCTGGGAATGAGGACACAACCTGGAGCTGCCATACACGAAATTCAACTGAGTGCACAAGACATTTGATTAATCAAAACACAACAGGCGTGATCGATCGTTTTACGCTTGTTTAGCTACCGAGGAGGAGATCGGTGCACTTATAGATCTGTTCTAAACGCTATGATAATGCTGAAATGATGATCATCACTAATCACTAATCTCAGTCCATTTTCCACAGCCTTTCTTTCCCAAACGATTTCCAGTAATACGTTGAATCATAACTTCAGCTTCCTTCAAATCATTGATCATATTCACTGTGGTACGGAACTGTTAACTGACTTTAATAAGTCTTCGGGGAGTGTTCATTGTAAAGGTTTCCGTTTGAAAGATTTTTAATTATTTCAGTTTATTCCCCAAGTGTGCATCATTGTTCTGTGGTTCCAGGGTCAGATCCTCCAGCTATTTGTTTTCTTCTTCATCCAGTCCACTGCCTCTCTGTTCCTAATTACGTTCATTTTCAGTGTCTCTTGAATTAATTGCTATACTAAATTGTTGCACAGTTCAAGTATAAACTGTATCCACAGGACAGTTATTACTCCCCCCCCCCCCCCCCCCCACGTGTCTATTTTTATTATTTCTTATTTTAATTATTTCAGGCATCTAAAAGCTGATTGTGGTACTATTTAAGTTGTTCATTATTTGTGTTTTGTTTTGTTTGATGGTTTTAGTTATCTTTAGTGTTCCCCCCCCCCCTTTTCCTTACTTTATGTCTTTCTTTCTACTACTTCTTCGTCTTCGTCCTCTTCTTCTTATTATTATTATGTTTCTTCTTCTTCTTCTTCTTCTTCTTCTTCTTCTTCTTCTTCTTCTTCTTCTTCTTCTTCTTCTTCTTCTTCTTCTTCTTCTTCTTCTTCTTCTTCTTCTTCTTCTTCTTCTTCTTCTTCTTCTTCTTCTTCTTCTTCTTCTTCTTCTTCTTCTTCTTCTTCTTCTTCTTCTTCTTCTTCTTCTTCTTCTTCTTCTTCTTCTTCTTCTTCTTCTTCTTCTAATTCTTCTTCTGCTGCTGCTGTTGCTGTCACCTGTACTACTACAGCTACTGCTGCTATACTTCTTCTTCCTCCTTCAACTGCTTTGGTATCCGTTACTGCCCTTCAGCTCGCTTTCTCTACCGTCAGTTCGTTGTATGTACTATGTCACAGATTTAGTCTAATCTTCCACTGCTACATTTTGAACTAATTTTGTGTGTATCTCGTTTAATAGTTTCTACTCTTAAAACACTCCCCTCTTGTGTGTGTATGCTCTGTGTGTGTATGTGCTGTGTGTGTTTATGTGTGTTCTGTGTGTGTTCTGTGTGTGTGTGTGTGTGTGTGTGTTCGCGCGCAGTATTGTGTAATTAACTCTCGTGTGGCCAAAGAAGCTATAAATGTTCTTTTGCCATTCCCCCCCCCCCCCCCACATATCTTTGTGAATCCGGATTTTCAACTTGAACAGTCATGAAAACAACAGAAAGCTGCCAGCTTGGTGCGGCGAGTGATCTCCATTATGCCTTGTCCAACATTAGATCAATACTAGCAGATATCATCCAGACTAAACAGTCTCAGCCAGTTGATTGATATTTGGTCACCTAATTACCGACTACAAAGAATGGGAGAAATATTGACATCTTGAAAGATCTAAACATCAAGAAAGACTGGCAAATAAACAGCATCCTATCTCGAAAGCTGAAATATTTTGGTCATATCAAGCGCCACGACGGATTGGAAAAAAATTATAGCAGAAGGCATGGTACCAGAAAGGAGGGGCAGGGGCCGACGACACGAAGATGGGCACAGGATATAAGTGACTCCTTGAGTGTGAAAGTAAGTGCATGAGGCTGGAGAACTGGCGAGAGACCACGTTTCTTTCAGGCAGACTGTGATGAGAGCGACATTCTGCAAAGGACCTGCTACATGATGATGATGATGAACAACCGACTGTTTCTTTTATGTTATTTAACACATTGATTTGTGTAGATCTCTTTCTCCAAATTCTGCTGTTAAGATTGTTTCTGATTGTCCTCCTCTTTTTAATCCCATCTTGTAAAGTTAGTGGCGGAGTGAGGGCGTCTTGCAATATATTTATGGGAAGAGGGCGCCATCTGAAAAAAGTTAAATTAAAAAAAAACGGTTTTACTAACAGAGTAGACTGAGAGGTAGAAATGATGAGAATCCAATAGACCAACTTACGAGAGTCTTACAATACACGACTGTTTCACCAGAGAGTAACACTTCTCGTTGGATGCAATGTTTTGTTATTTTGAAGCCCCACCTCTGGGGTCCTAAACATAGATGGGCCATAAATATGGCCAACGGCTGAAGAGGGTCTCCGTGACCTCTCCACGGGCGATGCTAATCCGCATGGTGACACTTTGTGTCATCGGGTATTTATCGCTTGTGTAAATTAACGACACACACACACACAAAGAGAGAGAGAGAGAGAGAGAGAGAGAGAGAGAGAGAGAGAGAGAGAGAGAGAGAACAGAGAGTAACAGACACATTGTAATGCAAACTTTATTTGAACACTAGGTTACCTACCAGGTTCAGGCGTGGATATTAACAAAAGTATACAAGAGAAATTTAACTATCGGTGATAGATGATGTCTGACAAAAGCTGTGAACAAAACCAGAAAAATGTGTGAGAAATAAAGAGATTAGAACAGTTCATCCCTAAATTAATTGACCTAACTAAGGATTATGTAATCCATAGCACTATCTCAAAGGTAACTATTGGAATTCTGTCTATACTCTTTAGTTATTGGCTAATTAGTAGTACTTTTACCCCACCAGGACATCACACAAGCGATAAACACCCGATTACACAAAGTGCCACCATGTGGATGAGGATCACCCGTGGAGAGGTCCCAGAAACCGCGTTGAGTCACTATGGCCCGTCTATATTGCGGCCCCTGGCAAGAGCCAGGGTAGGGTTTCATAATAACGAAAAATTGCATTCCATAAGTGGACGACTAAGGATATATATTATTGGCTATGGTATATTGTCTTGAATTTCTTCTTGTCTGTTTTTCTTTATCTTTGAGTGTCAATCAATACCTGCACAAATTTGTTTGCCATGTCTGTTATCCAACAATTGCATGCTTAATTGAACATCCTATAGTTACCAACATAAAATGTCACACTTGAATACAACAGATAGCTGGCCAAAGTACGAGTGACCCCTGAAGGTAAATATAAACAATTTATGGAACAAATCGATTGGGCATATCACACGAGTGTAACTAAACATAAACAAAATGCCTGACACTGTCAAAGGGTGAAACAAATTTCACTTTCACTGCATGTCGCAGGGTGCAACTGTCAGCAACAAAGGATTCGTTAACGAGAAGGATGGATATGCACTCTCTCTCTCTCTCGGGGGAATTGATCAATGAACGGGGGCAGCAATTCGCTATCACTTTGCAAACTGTGACTTTACAAGGTGGCCGTAAATTGGCGGACAGCTGTACACAATGTAAACAGGCAAAGTCAGTTGTTAACCAAATCATTTTTCAAGCCAGTTTAGAAAGGGGTATATAATGCTGAATTTTTTTTTTTTTTTTACAGACTGTTCGGCACTGGGAGGGTGTTGTATTGACCCAGTTTTTATCGTTCTTCTTCTTCTTCTTCTTCTTCTTCTTCTTCTTCTTCTTCTTCTTCTTCTTCTTCTTCTTCTTCTTCTAGTCTATGCTGTGTGCGTTGATAGTCGTGTCTATCCACAACCTTCTGTCTCGTGTACTTTCAATCAACTCTGACATAGATGATCCTACATGCCATGATGTCAAAGTGTCCATCATCTTTTCTCTCGGTCTCTGTCTTGCCTTCAAATTTTCCTGCTGTCACGATAAACTCCAGTTTGTTTCTTTTTATCATATGATCAAAGAATGCAGATAATCTCTTTCTGATGTGGGCAATAAGTTCTCTCCGTGAGTCAGTTTCTTTCAAACATCTTCATTAATCATTTTATCTGTCCTGGGTATTCTTATAATTCGTCTATAAAACCACATATCCGAAGCTTCCAAAAAAGTTGTCACTAATCTATCAACTGTCTATGGTTCACTTCCGTAGATCAAGATATGATTTTTATAGATTTTAAGAACGTATGTATGTAGGTTGTACCCCACTAGGACATCACACAAGCGATAAACACCGGGTGATACAAAGTGCCACCATGCGGATGAGGATCACACGTTGAGAGGTCCAGGAAACTGCGTCAGCCGTTAGGCCATATTTTAGGACCGTCTGTATTTAGAGCCTCTGGCAAAAGCCAGAGTGAGGTTTCAAAATAACTAAAAATTGCATCCCACAAACGGATGATGAGGTATTTAGTAATTTTAAGAATTGTCTTTCGCATGCCAATCTGTATATCAGAGCTGGCTTTTGCAGACGATGTGGCCCTGATAGCTAAATCAGAGGCACACCTTCAGTCCAACTTACTTGTCTGGAAGAAAGAGCTTGAAAAGAGAGGGATGACCATCAGTATCTCCAAAACTAAAACCATTGTGATCTCAAGAGAGGAGAAGAAACACCAGATCATGATGGGTCAGTATGCGTTGGAGCAGGTTAACCAGTTCAAATACCTTGGAGTTGTATTAGACCAAAATGGAGGCATTAAGACTGAGCTGGCTACACGAAAAGCAGCTGCTGGGAGACTCTTCCAGGCCATAAACCGAGGGTTTCTTAGCAAAAGAGAAATTGGCAAGAGGACGAAAATGGCTGTTTACCGCTCTACCTATGTACCAGTCCTGGCCTATGGGTGTGAGTCATGGGCAATGACAACAGCTCACAGAAGCCAGCTGCAGGCCTCGGAAATGAGATACCTGAGAAAGGTGGTCCAAGTGACAAGAAGGGACAAAGTCCGCAATCAGACAATACGTCAAGATCTTGATACCCAGCCCTTACTAACCCCAGTAGATCAGTCACAGTTACGATGGTTTGGACATGTGTGCAGAATGGGAGAAAATCGGCCACCATGGCAAGCATGGGAGGCTAAGAACCAGGGAACCAGACCTCCGGGACGACCCAGGGTGCGCTGGGAAGACAACATTCGACAGTCCCTGACTGACAGAGGACTGGAATGGAACAAAGCCAGAAAGAAAACTGCTGATAGAGACGTCTGGCGATCTCTCTGGTAAACCTCTACACCCCAAGGTAGAAGAGGAGCGACTAAGTAAGTAAGTAAGTAAGTAAGTCTTTCGCATGTCAGTTTACAAAGAAAGATTGCATAAAATAAATAAACACCTGGTTAGCATAAAAAAGATGTAAGCTGCAGGGTTTAAGAAAGCCACATGCCAGAAAAGAAAAACAGGAGGTTTGGCATGATTGTTATGGAGTAGGATGATTGCTGAAGGATGCTAGATAAACATGATAGATTGAACGGATGATTGGAAGTGTACAAGAACTAAGGACCAATTTGTGTTTAATGCTGGACTAGTGGATGAGTGAATGAGTAAACCAGAAAGCCTAATCAGTACTAGCAGCAATATTACTGCCATGGCGCATTCCTGGTGATGACTGCTAAGTTTGTCGACTGAATGTTTTTCAGCGGGAAACTGAGCTTGCCAGCAATTGTCAGAAAGGTTAGTTTGCAAGGTGAGTAAGTATTCTGTGGTAACTTGAAATCGTAGTTTGAAGCAAACAGGTGTTTGGCCTGTTGTGCCTTTGCATGGTGGAGGGTCTACCTCCTTGCGGTCACCACACAGGCCGTCTGGCTGATTCACGGTAACCCACTACTTCTGGGGACGCATGAAGCACTCAGGTTCAGCCAGACCCTCCTTCTTTTACAAACGGGCTTGGGACTGGTCTTGGCAGGCATGGGAGGCGCCAGACCTCCATGGCTACCCAGGGTCCGCTGGGAAGACAACATCAACAGTCCCTAACTGACAGAGGACTCGAATGGAACAAAGCCAGAAAGAAAACTGCTTATAGAGACGTCTATAGATTTTTCTGTCGAACCTCTGCAATCCGGGATAGAAGAGGAGCGACTGAGTGAAGTAAGTAAAGTAAGAGTAAATATTTTGTGCTGTTTCATATTTGAACTGAATGCTTTCTTTATCGTTACCTAGACAACGAATGGTAGTAGGGGACAGATAACGCAGCCTGAAACAGCCAAAAAAAATTTTTTTTTTTCAATGGTAGTCTTGTGTTCAAGACCGTTTATGTGGAGTAAGTTCTGAGTGTAGTCCATCACTGTGACTATATCGACTGGGGACCACTGTTGTCCCAGCCATGTGTTACTGGGCCAGCCTTGAGAAGCATATAACAGAGAGCCAGGACCTGAGCAGCGGTTGTGGTCAGCATCCCGCCGACCAGTTTGCAAACTTGGGCTATAAAGGAAGAGCCTGAAGCTTCTGGAGATCTTTCCCCGCCCCGCACTAATCATTAAAAAAAGGAATAAGAATAATTTGGCCAATATAGATAAAGGTACTCGACGATCCGATAATGTGCTACTAGACATTTCGTCCTATTCAACCAGCATACAGTGTTGCCACTTTTCTTTGACAAAAAACATCCAAAACGGAGTCAAAAATATCTAAAAACATCTAATTTTGCGTTACCCTAAAGAATCATGTCCTCATCTTTACTGAAGTCTGCCTTACAAGATCCGCAGGATAAACTTAGCTTTGATGATGAAGTTGGAGCTTCAGATACAAAATGACTGCTATGCTTTAGCTGTTCCAATTTCTTTTAATACCTAATCAGGGAGCTGATAAGTGGAACAGCATTTTCCTACTCTTATCAGGCCGAATTTTATTGTCAAGATAGCATTTAAGAGGTCAAATTACATCCTGTTTCTTAGGTTAGATTTAATAAATTCACTCCAAATGAATAACTTCTAGATAAACATCTACCATCTAAATTTCAAAAACGCAATCTAAATACAAAGAAAAACAATCTAAATCTGGATGTAAAACATCCAAAGTGGCAACACTGCCAGCATAAACGAAGGGAAAGCTTTATGTTATAATTGTGACTAGGTTATGGGCGCTATATATAATGGTTTAGCCCTGCATACCACCAAAAGGCATGGAAAGGACTCCTGCAGTGTTGATCCGATCCAAGGAGACAGACCCTTATACTGTCCCGACCGGCGACGAAGTCTACAGGCGACCCACCCGGTCGCTGATGAAGGTACTCGACGTCACTGTACTGGGTTTTACCATACATGTCTCGATCTCGCCGCAGAAAGGCAAGCAGAGCTTCCTAGCTCCAGCAACAGTCCCTTAGGGAACTCCGTAAAAATTCCATCAATGAATCAACGGAGGCAGTCTGTAAAAGTAAGAAAGGACATTGAGGACGCTTGTAGTTGGCAGAACACCGGGTAGATTTCATGTACAAGCTTCTGCAGAGACCCTCAAGTTACAAGTCCTGGTTATGAGACTGATACACACACACACATAACCCCCTCCCTCCACATGAACCCACCACACCCTCACCCCACACACAGACATAACCCCCTCCCAACTCACACACACACACACTCACATGATGCTTCCCACACACATATGACACCCCACCCCCCAACTCACACACACATATATGACATCCCACCCCCACCACACACATGACGCTTCCCACACGCAAATGACACCCACCCCCTTCCCCCTCACCCTACACACACATGACGCTTCCCACACACATATGACGCCCCCCCCCCCCCCCCCACCTCACACACACAAATCACCCTCAAGGTAAGAAAAATAAGAGCTCAGAAAACATGCACAGAAGTTCCTTTTTTTTAAAGGTGTGTTTATACATTTATTTTATTTAAAACAATGTATATATATATTTACCCCCACAACCCATTTCCTCCAGAAAATTTTTTAAAGAAGTTAAAACAACAGTAATTTCTTTGCTGATTGGAACTGATTCAAAAACACAAGACCGCCCACGCCATTTGGCACGGCACATGATGGTGGTGGCAACCTGGAAAGATCCCACCAGCTGATCTGATGGGCTTTAGGTAGAGAGGGGGGAGGGGGGGGGGCGAACAGCTGGTTGCTATGGTGTTTTCTACAGACTCCTAACCCGAGATCTGTATAGATATCGCCTGTTTACACAGGAAGTGCTCGTGCCAGACGCCATCTCCAGTTACCGCACTCCGTTGACAGGTTAGAGAAGTGATCACTGCTTCGCGGTAGGTTCAAACAGGTGAATTTTATTTCTTTCTTTTTTCCCCTCGCTTTCAACCGGCTGTAAACTCCCACGGAAAGTTCTGGATTGTTCGTCCATTTCTGGACTTTGGTCTTGTTAAAGAACTTGAGTTGTGCGTGCATATCCGTGATTGAATGGACCCCTTTAATACTCTTTTAGCCGTACTGGGCATAAATTTAGGTTAGTTGCGTATCCTTTACCGGACGTTGCAGAACCAACCTCAGCGGTCCCTGGCTGTTGTGTGGTTTCTCTGGGCAAATTTACGTCTAGTAGTTTGCCATATATCTGAACGGTCGACCCCCTGATACCGCTTTCGAAACCAACACAAGGCGCATGACCCGCAGCTGGGATCAAACCCGGCACTACGAAGCGTTCGCATCGACTTAGACTTGATCTCACAAGTGGCTTGGTTTCAGAATGTTTGAAGTACTGAAGAAAGAAGGAGACACTGTGGCTACCGGCCAGACGCCCGACTGCTGTTTGGAAGGTCGCGGTTTCGGGTCCTGACGGGTCAGATTTTTATTAATGACCTTGGCTCCCTAATCGATCCAACCTTGAAAGGGTACAAGGTAACGTCCGGTGAAGTAAAGGTGCCCAGTGTGGTGCTGACCAAATCATCCCCCAAGTACCGATCGGTTTATAAAAAAAAGATCTGGCCCTATGTGCCCAATAGCCTAAAGGCGTGAAAAAGGGTCTGTTTATTGAAGAGAGGAGAAAAAAAAATTTGAAGAGAGGAGAAAAAAAAGTAAAAGTCCCTTTTCCATGCCTTTGGGCTTATAGGGTATATAGGGCTAGACTTAGATTGGTAAAGACCAATCGGCACAAGATAGGTGATGTAGTCAGCATCACACCGACCGCCTTTACTTCCCGGGACTGCAAAAAAAAAGTCCGGTTAAAGGAGAGCTAGGGAAATATAGATTAGTTGCGTATCCTTTACAGGATGTTGCAGAACCAACCCCAACAGCAAATTTACGTCCAGTAGTTTGTCATTGCTTTCTGGACAGTCGGCTATCTTGATACCACTTTCGAAACCAACGCAAGGCCCATTGCCCGCAGCTGGGATCGAACCCGGCATCCCGGCATTACAAAGCGTTAGGGAAATATAGATATCTAAATTTCAGAGGATCGGCTTAATTACACCGGGTTTATCTGACATGGCTGGGCGTCAACGTGTACAACTTGCGTGTATCTATAAATAAATTACCGGAACCAGTTGATGAAACTGGGAAAAATCGGCCACAGTCGGATCTCTGTGAGTATGAACTTATGTTTGGTTCTTATAATTCTCATCATCATACTCACATCGGCGACGGGTCGCCAACTGGCTCGCCGATAGACGACTTCTTTACCGTTTTGTTTCTTTAAGATGTTGCTAGTCTCAGCTGTGAACAAATGTCTAGGGCTGAGCCTCAACAGTTAGCAGTGAGGTGGCTGCTCAGCTGATAACGACACCCTGACCGAGAACTAAGTCGTCTACAAATGATTTCATTTGCCGTTTGGGGGGCAGTATTAGGTCTGTCTCCTTTGATCGCATCAACACTGCAGGAGTCCTTTTCGGGGCTCTTGTTGGCGTGCAATGCTAAACTATTTTATATGGCACACCTAATCTAGTCACAATTATAACCTAACTCTCCCCTTTCGGAGGTGCTGGTTAAACGTGACGATTTTTTTCTTCTTCAGCAAAGCACCTACTTACTCATCATTAGGGCTTTTTTCTTTCTGGTGGTACGCAATACCGGCACCCATTCATTAGGGCTTTTTTTTCAACAGCCGGTGCTTCAGTTGAGCTCAACATGCTCTGGCCTGTTCCCTGGAGAGGTAACTCCAGCGTCGCATCACAGTCACAGCGGATACTGCTCCCACAACCAACGGGACAACGCCATGACCTACAGCAGGGGTTCTCAAACTGGGTGCAGAGCCAATGTCAGGAGTGCCGCAGCAATAATCAAGACATTTTCCAAATCTGCTTGAGATCAGCCAAGACGGCAGTTTAAAACAAAAATATCACGAAGGGAGCCAAGAAGAGTTCTGGATGCTAGAGATCAGCCGAGACGGCAGTTTAAAACAGAAATATCACGAAGGGAGCCAAGAAGAGTTCTGGATACTAGAGATCAGCCGAGACGGCAGTTTAAAACAGAAATATCACGAAGGGAGCCAAGAAGAGTTCTGGATGCTAGAGATCAGCCGAGACGGCAGTTTAAAACAAAAATATCACGAAGGGAGCCAAGAAGAGTTCTGGATACTAGAGATCAGCCGAGACGGCAGTTTAAAACAGAAATATCACGAAGGGAGACAAGAAGAGTTCTGGATACTAGAGATCAGCCGAGACGGCAGTTTAAAACAGAAATACTATGAAGGGAGCCAAGAAGAGTTCTGGATGCTAGAGATCAGCCAAGACGGCAGTTTAAAACAGAAATACTATGAAAGGAGCCAAGAAGAGTTCTGGATGCTAGAGATCAGCCAAGACGGCAGTTTAAAACAGAAATACTATGAAGGGAGCCAAGAAGAGTTCTGGATGCTAGAGATCAGCCGAGATGGCAGTTTAAAACAGAAATATCACGAAGGGAGCCAAGAAGAGTTCTGGATGCTAGAGATCAGCCGAGACGGCAGTTTAAAACAGAAATATCATGAAGGGAGCCAAGAAGAGTTCTGGATGCTAGAGATCAGCGGAGACGGCAGTTTAAAACAGAAATATCACGAAGGGAGCCAAGAAGAGTTCTGGATGCTAGAGATCAGCGGAGACGGCAGTTTAAAACAAAAATATCACGAAGGGAGCCAAGAAGAGTTCTGGATACTAGAGATCAGCCGAGACGGCAGTTTAAAACAGAAATATCACGAAGGGAGCCAAGAAGAGTTCTGGATGCTAGAGATCAGCCGAGACGGCAGTTTAAAACAAAAATATCACGAAGGGAGCCAAGAAGAGTTCTGGATACTAGAGATCAGCCGAGACGGCAGTTTCAAACAGAAATATCACGAAGGGAGCCAAGAAGAGTTCTGGATACTAGAGATCAGCCGAGACGGCAGTTTAAAACAGAAATACTATGAAGGGAGCCAAGAAGAGTTCTGGATGCTAGAGATCAGCCAAGACGGCAGTTTAAAACAGAAATACTATGAAAGGAGCCAAGAAGAGTTCTGGATGCTAGAGATAAGCCAAGACGGCAGTTTAAAACAGAAATACTATGAAGGGAGCCAAGAAGAGTTCTGGATGCTAGAGATCAGCCGAGACGGCAGTTTAAAACAGAAATATCATGAAGGGAGCCAAGAAGAGTTCTGGATGCTAGAGATCAGCGGAGACGGCAGTTTAAAACAGAAATATCACGAAGGGAGCCAAGAAGAGTTCTGGATGCTAGAGATCAGCGGAGACGGCAGTTTAAAACAAAAATATCACGAAGGGAGCCAAGAAGAGTTCTGGATACTAGAGATCAGCCGAGACGGCAGTTTAAAACAGAAATATCACGAAGGGAGCCAAGAAGAGTTCTGGATGCTAGAGATCAGCCGAGACGGCAGTTTAAAACAAAAATATCACGAAGGGAGCCAAGAAGAGTTCTGGATACTAGAGATCAGCCGAGACGGCAGTTTAAAACAGAAATATCACGAAGGGAGCCAAGAAGAGTTCTGGATACTAGAGATCAGCCGAGACGGCAGTTTAAAACAGAAATACAATGAAGGGAGCCAAGAAGAGTTCTGGATGCTAGAGATCAGCCGAGACGGCAGTTTAAAACAGAAATATCACGAAGGGAGCCAAGAAGAGTTCTGGATACTAGAGATCAGCCGAGACGGCAGTTTAAAACAGAAATACAATGAAGGGAGCCAAGAAGAGTTCTGGATGCTAGAGATCAGCCAAGACTGCAGTTTAAAACAGAAATACTATGAAAGGAGCCAAGAAGAGTTCTGGATGCTAGAGATCAGCCAAGACGGCAGTTTAAAACAGAAATACTATGAAGGGAGCCAAGAAGAGTTCTGGATGCTAGAGATCAGCCGAGACGGCAGTTTAAAACAGAAATATCACGAAGGGAGCCAAGAAGAGTTCTGGATGCTAGAGATCAGCCGAGACGGCAGTTTAAAACAGAAATATCATGAAGGGAGCCAAGAAGAGTTCTGGATGCTAGAGATCAGCGGAGACGGCAGTTTAAAACAGAAATATCACGAAGGGAGCCAAGAAGAGTTCTGGATGCTAGAGATCAGCGGAGACGGCAGTTTAAAACAAAAATATCACGAAGGGAGCCAAGAAGAGTTCTGGATGCAGGTGTGTTCAGAAGACGGCAGTATAAAACAGAAATACCGTGAAGAGAGCCAAGAAGAGTTCTGGATGCAGGTGTGTTCAGAAGACGGCAGTATAAAACAGAAATACCGTGAAGGGAGCCAAGAAGTGTTCTGGATGCAGGTGTGTTCAGAAAACAATGCCAATGGCAGTACTGCAGTTCATTCTCAACGAACATTTTTAACAAACACACAAGTCGGATTGCATCTGTCTGAGAGGCAAGGAACCAGCAGTCTGCATACAAATGAGCCAGATCTGTAAAACAGATGCATACGCAACACTCAGATTCGGAAACACGACTGCAGTCCAGAAGTGGACGAACAACCAGAACTTAGCCAGTGTTTACAGCTGGTGAACGCGAAGAAGAAATCTTGTTCCAGAACCTGGGTGTTGCGTGCACATATGTTTTACATATTTGACTTCTTATGTATGCAGACTGTTGGCTCCTTGCCTCTCAGGGAGATGCACTCCAACTTCGAAAGAAGTCCCCAGTTAGTCGACTCTTACGACATGCTCATTGGGGAGGCAGTGGGTTCATTCTTATTTTCCCCACCTTGAGGTCGCGGAATCTACACAGGGAATCTATTTTTTTAAATGACGGTATTTTATGCTTTTATGAAATTGACTGGTACATTTTAAAACAGTAGGGGCCTCAGGGCCTTATATAGCCTAGGGCCTCATCAAGTCCAGATCTGGCCCTGGAGACGCCCCTGTTGTTTATTGAACAAAAACACTGAACTTAACTGTCGGAAAAGCTGTAGAAGCTTAAGAGTCGGCAATGCATTACCAGTTAGCTAATTGGGACAGAAATAGTCAAAACAAGTGTTTTTAGTAGTCGCTCTTCAATGCATGGTGTACAGCTTAGTATATTGCATGAAGTTTTCCCCCACAGCTAATCTACTGCAAACTGCCGTTCTGTCTAGGTACTTTACGTCTCTATACTCGTTTCGTTTGTTTATTGCTTCTTCTTTGTTCTTCTGTCGGCATTTGTGGTTTCATTATCAACATCCCGTAACACTATGTGTCGTTAGGTCACCAGTTTCTGTTGACTGTCTGATCATTTCTCTTAACCTCTGGCGGTCAGTTGCGATGGACTTCATGGTTGCATACTTGAGGCTTGTCCAGTCAGTCAGGGTTTGTAACCAGGTCTTTCTTACTGCTTGGCAAGGACTGATGTTGTCTGGGCAGTCCTATACATGATTTCTGGATTTCTGACCTCAAGTCACTTAAAATGGATCCTAAATATTTGAAATCAGTCACCTGTTCTAATTTGTGACCTTTAATGTTGACAGGTGAAATTTGTGGCGTAGGGGTTGCAAACGCGACATTGACCACACCACTCACCGAGTGCCGATTAGTCTATAAAATATAGGTCTTACCCTATATGCCCAACCATTTAAGTAAAGTCGGCCGGCATGGTGTTGACCACCTTATCCCTATCGAACGCAGATTGATCTTCAACTATACAAGTGACTAGCAGGACATAGACGATGCGCCAACGGTGTTCGGCTAGCAGGACATAGACGATGCGCCAATGGTGTTCAGCTAGCAGGACATAGATTATGCCCCAACGGTGTTCAGCTAGCAGGACATAGATTATGCCCCAACGGTGTTCAGCTAGCAGGACATAGACGATACACCAACGGTGTTCAGCTAGCAGGACATAGACGATGCGCCAACGGTGTTCAGCTAGCATGACATACTGGATGCGCCAACGGTGTTCGGCTAGCAGGACATAGACGATGCGCCAACGGTGTTCAGCTAGCAGGACATAGACGATGCGCCAACGGTTTTCAGCTAGCAGGACATACTGGATGCGCCAACGGTGTTCGGCTAGCATGACATAGACGATGCGCCAACGGTGTTCAGCTAGCATGACATAGACGATGCGCCAATGGTGTTCGGCTAGCATGACATAGACGATGCGCCAACGGTGTTCAGCTAGCAGGACATAGACGATGCGCCAACGGTGTTCAGCTAGCAGGACATACTTGATGCGCCAACGGTGTTCAGCTAGCAGGACATACTTGATGCGCCAACGGTGTTCGACTAGCAGGAAGCGAAAGAGAAAATCAACAAGGGGGGAGACCCGAGAAGAAATGTGGTTAGGACAATAAGTAGTTCCCTATTGGACTGCAAAAACAGGAAAATTACAGAAAAGACAAGGGTTCTTCTGGTGCTGTGGATACCATCCCTCTGTGGGGTTCCTGGGAGGGGCAGGGGGAGGCTGATAAACCAGCTAAGGAAGATGCAATCGAAGAACATCCTGACATACCAGTCTCTTATTAACCCTTTAGAATAGGGCACAATTGACTTCGCAGCCACATGTACACACAATTTAAGACTGGCGAATCAGCCATGTGTATCTGTTGCCTGGCACCTGAGAACAACAGAGGATATTCTCCAAAACTGTCACAAATTCAACATTTCCAGACAAAATTTCTGGCCAAGAGAGACTGGTGGGAGTCAAACTTTACGGGCCGCAAACTGAATTACAAAAGACAGTGAAGTTTACAGTGGATACCTGCAGTGCAGGTATAGATAATTTATTTCAAACGAACGAAAGGAGAAGAATTATTACAGGCTAACAATCTACTAACAACCTACTAACAACCTACTAACAAACTACTAACAACCTACTAACAACCTACTAACAACCTACTAACAACCTACTAACAACCTACTAACAACCTACTAACAATATACTAACAACCTACTAACAATCTACAAACAACCTACTAACAACCTACTAACAACCTACTAACAACCTACTAACAACTTACTAACAAACTACTAACAACCTACTAACAACCTACTAACAACCTACTAACAACCTACTAACAACCTACTAACAACCTACTAACAACCTACTAACAATCTACTAACAACCTACTAACAATCTACAAACAACCTACTAACAACCTACTAACAACCTACTAACAATATACTAACAACCTACTAACAATCTACAAACAACCTACTAACAACCTACTAACAACCTACTAACAACCTACTAACAACCTACTAACAATATACTAACAACCTACTAACAATCTACAAACAACCTACTAACAACCTACTAACAACCTACTAACAACCTACTAACAATCTACAAACAACCTACTAACAACCTACTAACAATCTACTAACAACCTACTAACAACTAACAACCTACTAACAACCTACTAACAACCTACTACTAAACAACCTACTACAAACAACCTACTAACAACCTACTAACAACCTACTAACAACCTACTAACAACCTACTACAATCTACTAACAACCTACTAACAACCTACTAACAACCTACTAACAATC
>CAJHNH020003064.1:0-12401 GCA_905116865.2 Candidula unifasciata
GTGTGCCAATTACAACAGATATACAGGCGATATCAGAGGATCTGAGAAAAATGAAACATTGTGTGGAGAATGATAAAACGATTCAATTCCCTCCCCTTTTTTTATTTAATTTCATTTTTTTTTTATAGCTACAACTTCCAGAATGCATGGGTTTAAAGATTATTTATAAACTAAAATGGATATTTGACGTAATAATTTTTGTAGTAACTGTTTCTGGGTTGGCAAATCTTCGCTCCATTGGGGAATCAAACACATAGCAACGGAAAAGCAATCTTGCTAGCTATTTTACTGAGGATAGTCCGTCGGACACATGTGTTGTGTGTGAGTGTGTGTGTGTGTGCCAGGCTATAACGTATTTCTTTTCTAACTAACAAATGTTGCCAGCTGTCAGCTTACAAAAGCTTGTATAAACGTAAAGCTGCTCAATCGTTGGTGCATCTGTCAATAAAATGGGCACACCAAAATACAGCCCACAGTTTATTTAGCTCGTGAGACAAATGAACCACAAAGGACGTAAGCGGGACTACAAAACACTGCTAGCGGTTACACAAGACTTATTAGTAATACGGTTATTGTGAAATGATAATGTTATAGACTAGTGGCATTCAGAGACGAGTTTGTCCATAATGTTTGGGGAATGAGGATGTACTAGACTAATGACATTCGAAGAAGAGTTGGTAAATGATGAATGTGGAACACTGATTGTCTAGATCAGTGACATCCAAAGAAAAGTTGGTACATGTTAACACCGCTAGGATGTATTTTCTTCCTAAAATCTATTGCAGTGGCTAATCGTAAATAAAAAAAGGGTCATTGTCACTGCAAGATATCTCAGTATGGTATGGTTGTCGATTCGCAAAAGGATCAAACATTTTGCACGTCGACCTTTTTTCTCTAGAACTGCGAAAGTGGAAAAGATTGTCTCGTGAGCAATGCCCTAGAATTTTCATCAACATCATACTCATTGGGTCTGTTTGTATTGTTTCGATACTTTATTCATATACCCCCCCCCCCACCCCCACACACACACCTTCACACACCCACATACAACAACACGCCACTTCACACATAGTAGTTCGTGTGCATAGTTATAACGTAGAGTAAAAACAAAACAGTTAACAAAAGTGTTGAATTTGCTGTCAATTTAATTCAGTTGGCCAAGGGATATAGCGACAATGGACCTGGATCCAAGGGAGACAAGAAAATATGTGTATTGCAACGCATGAATCAAATACAGAAGGTTGAATGATTACATTCGGCTTAGGACAGGCAATTTCTTAAACGATGCAAAATAATCATTATTCAATGATAATTTAACTTCTACTTTTTCTTCTCTTCCACCTTGTACCTCATCGAAGTGTCAGGGGGAGATGGAACGTTCGTTGAATAGCTTTGCCAAGCGTACTATTAGGACTGATGTTCATTTCTGTAAGGTTGTTCTTACTGCTACCACTCCATATTTTCCGAGGTCTCCCAATCATTCTTTACCCATTGTAACGTTTTAGTGTGGATCGCTGTGGCATATAGTACCAGGGCATTCTTGTTAGGTGTCTAAACCACTTTTTTAAATATTCTTTGATGACCGGTAAGACAGGCTTTATTCCTAGCATTTGTCTGATTTCGTTATTTCGTATTATGTCTTTCATTGAAACTCCTGCAGCTCTTCTATGGCAACTCTTCTCTGTTGTCACATTTTTACGTTCTTTAGAGTATGTAAGTGTCCACGTTTGGCATTGACAGCATAGTGTTGGCCTAATAAATAGTTCTGATAAGATTTACTTTAATACGCCGGCGTATCTGATTGTCTGTCAACAAGGGAGATAGTTGCCCCATTACTTAATTAGCTTTGGCACATCTCGAGCTAATTTCTCTGTCCGGTTTTCAGTCAGATGTGAAAATTGCTCCCAAATACTTAAATTCTTCTGTTTGTATTAAGGTGTTGTTTTTTAATTGTATTTCTAAATTGTCTTTCTGTCTGCCTATAACCATTGTCTCGATTTTCGTAGTGTTTATGTTCATATTATAGTTCTCCCCTTTGTTACTAATTTAATGTTGTTGGTTCTGTAAGCATTCCATACATTTTCCTATGAGTACCTGGTCGTCGGCGAATAGTAAGTCTGCAATATCTTCTTCATGATTAAAGTTCGTTTCCTTACATATGGTATTCATGTAAGTTATAAAAAGAAGCGGCGATAGTACACAGCCCTGACGCACACCAGAGTTCACTATACACGTTCTTGACAACCCTGCCTTCGATCGTATGCGGCATTTACTACGTGTGTACAGACTTTTGCAAATATTAATGAGATGATTGCTGATCCCTTTTTTCCCCACACATTCCCACAACATATTCCTGTCGACTCTATCGAAGGATTTTTCTTGGTCTATGAATGTCAACAAACATGTCTTATCGTGTTCTATTGCTCTCTCTGATAGTTGTCTCAATGTATAAATGGCCTCTGTGCAACTTCTGTTTCGTCAAAAGCTCGCTCCGTGCTGCTCCTGAAAATGGATACTCTATCAATGGTCTTAGCCTTTTTTTCGATGATCTTAGCATACATTTTCCCAGTATGACAGAAGTGATATTCCTCTGTAATTAGCACAGTCCATCTTACTTCCTTTTTTTTTCCAAATAGGAACGATGACAGCAGTTTGCCAATCTGATGGTGTTTCTTTATTTTCACATGCCACCTGAAATATTCCCTTTAACCATATTGCTCCCGTTTCTCCTGCTGCCTTGATGACCTCAGCTGGTAGAGCATCATTACCTGTCGCCTCAAGTCTAGTGGCATATTCTACTTCAACTAATAATATACCTGGTTCTAGTTCCTCTGTCGTTAGTTCCGAGTTGTTGTTATGTTCTTCCCTGCTTTTATCTGTTTTATTGCAGCTATGTAATGATGCAAAGTAATTACTCCACCCTGCTAACATTTTGTGAGGTTTTATTAAAGGTTGGCCAACTTCATCATTTTTAATTTATGTTGGGTTGTATTCTTCATTACTATTTCTCATACCTTTGATTTTTTTTTGTAGTAGTTTTTCGCTGCTGTTCTTTCTTCTTTAGCCAGCTGGGTTCCAAACTGTTCCCATGAATCACTTTTTGATTGTCTATATATATATATATATATATATATATATATATATATATATATATATATATATATATATATAAAGAAATTAACTGCTGTTAGAAAGCAACATCACCTGGTCAGTTATAAATTATGAAATCATGAAGACATTGAAAATCTATGACCAAGCGCAAACATTCCTCGTTATCCATTAGTGAGTTCTCGAAACATGTATTACAGTTTAAGGGCTACAGTAGGATAAATTAAATATTCTTGATGCGAAATGACAATAAATAGATCATAAAACCCATAATTGAAAGACAAGGAAAATTATTATTTTTCAAGCAAATAGAAATGTGGTTTTCCCTATTTATATCCCACTTCAAGACAGGGAGTCGTAGGGAGTTGAGAAAATCTGAGAACAATATGACTAGAATGTCTTTGCAATGCACCCCACAGGAACATATAATAAAGAAACAGCTAAAAAAAAAAAAAAAAAACACACACACACACACATGTAGAAGGAAATTAGATAAAGAAGTTACAAAAGATGGAGATAACATATGGAGAGCTGCATGCGATAGCGAAGTTATAGCGACTTGGCGTTAGTTGGCTGAGGGCCTATGCTCCATTGGGGTTACAAAGCCAGTAGAAGATATTAGGATCGCAATGTTAACTTCGCTAATTAAAATACCTAATGGCATCTTTGATTTTTTTTTCTGTCACAGATGTAAATATAGTCAAACGAGGTGGCCGACAAAAACGATCCTATGGGATAAGGTTAAATATAGTTATTTTCTTGTTTGCTATGAAATTGTTCTTACCTTTTGGATGCAGCTGTGTTTAACTGTATTTTCAGAGCTGTGATGTGTGCATTCTCAGGTCCATACACGCGATCTCGTCGGCACCTGTGCTATAGACCATGAGAGGATGTACAATAAGTGTGCATTCGTTGTATGTTCCGTAAAATACCTACACACTTTTCTGTGCCGAGCCATGCTGTCATTTTCGTGTCGGTAATCAGGGGATACAAAAACATCCATTAGACAGGGTTTAGGCGTTAACAAGGGAAACAATGTCACCTGTGCCTTATCACATACAACTATGAAGATATTGTATGTGATAGGTGAATATAATATTCTATAAATAGTGATTACTCCAAGTCAACTGCTCCAACATGGTGAGAGAAAAAATACAATCTATAAATAAAGTATACTATGTCCTTCAACATCTACTAAAGTCAAAGTGTCTGTCTCGCAACACCAAGATCAAAATATAGAACGTTGATAAAACCAGTCGTTTTATATAACTCCGAAACTTAAAGCAAAAATAAAAGAGATGAGGCCTTATTAAAGGTTTTCGAAAATAGTCTTCCGACAAATATTTGGACCCATCAGAGATGCTAACAGTGGGGAATGGAGAGTGAGAAGCAACAACGTAACACATAATCTGTTTAAATCACCATTGATCACTGGCATCACGAGAGCTTACAGACTGAAATGGTTGGGGCATATTGAAAGAATGTCAGAAAACAGAGAGGTAAAAGTGTATACACCTTAGAGAGGAATGGGCGTAGACCACGAGGCAGACAAAAATGACCTGCAAACAATTGATGTCACAAATTGTGAAGAGAAGGCCAGCCAGAGAGATGAATGGAGACGAGTGATATCTGCAACAGTAAACCTCAAGGGCTCAGAGTGCTAAAGATGAAGATAACTATTCTGTGCTACTTTATGTAAAGTAAAAGTTAAGCATGCATTTGGCATTATGAATGTTTTTTTGTTTTTTTTTAGATATATGTTATACACTATACACTATTCGTATTCGTATTCGGCCGAATAGTTGGTCCCGCTATTCGTATTCGGCCGAATAGTGAAAATCAATATTCGGTACAGCCCTAATAAATACTGCAACTTGATTGATAAAGTCACAAAACATAATCATGACAACTGTTCATAGACCATGTCTGACTACTATCCTCTAATTGCGCATATAATGTGTACGTATGTTTATGCATTTTTTGGCAGGTACACAAGCATGTGTACATAATTATAGTATTTGCTAACATAATCAGTATCTCACATAGAAGACACTGTCTTCAACGTAGTCCAGAGACATGACAAATGGTTAACCGCTCTTTAATTCGTATATGACACTAAGATGGCCTGTCGTCTTCACACACACACACACACACACGCACACACGCACGCACGCACGCACAAACACACACACACACTCACACAAGGTCAAGCGTAATGTTGGAATTACTGGTTATTTCAATCAAGTAATGTGCAGTTCTATATCTCTGTTCATTGCGTACACAACAGTGCACCTTATATAATTGTAACGGATTATCAATTATTTACAAGCTGAAAAACAAGAGATTACAATTCCCATGAAATATGTCTCAAAAGTGACGATAGCTTAAAAAGAACATTGTACTCCCAATATGTATACTTCAATATGTAAAATCGAAGCGCTGTTTAAATAAAGTCAATTATTCAATTCTTTGTCTAAATAAGTGCAATAATCGATGCTCTCTCTAAATAGATTCAACTGTTCAAGGCTCTATCTAAAAAGTTCAACTATTCACTGTTCTGTCTAAATAAGTTTTGCTAACCAATGATCCGTCTAAATAAGTTCAGCTAATCAATGCTCTGGGTATATAATTTCAGATAACCCATGCTCTGTTTAATAAAGTTCAGCTAATCAATGCTCTACAGTCGTAAACATCAGTTCTGTTGCAACACATGTAACTCAACTTCTACCAATACCAGTGACGACTGTGAGTGATCTGATAACCTCACATTTCCGACACTCGTTGTGTGATAATTGGCTATAGAATAATTACACTAAAAACACAGCTTGCATAACTGTTGTGCGGGGTGGGAGGAGGGGGGTGGGTTTCCAGCAATTTACATTAGCTTCCAGAGGGGTTAATGATTTATAAATATAGACAATAATGCGAATGCAGCGATCCTGTCTTAAGACAAAAAAGGTCATACAGAATGAGAAAGAAAACACGGTAGCGACATTGGATCTGGAAGATGACTACACCATGGATAGATATAACGTCTCGATGTATACACTTATGGGTATGAAAGTCTTACTCTATGATCATCAACTGGACTGAAGAGGTCCTGCCTAAATGTCAGGTTACATTTCGGCTCGGCTCTGAGCCCTCTTATATCGTAGCAGAATTTTCACGAGAAACAGTAATTTCTGCAGTGCTTTCCAATGCATACACAAGCCTGATAGCGAGAGAGAGGCAGTAAGTACTGGGATAATTGTAACCTTTCTTATAATGTTCTAGTTTACAAATATAATTCAAAAATAAAATTAAAAAAAAAAAAAAAAAAAGTCAGATCGTGGCTAATAAGGTGACTGAGTGTCGAGAAACAACCTCAGCACCCCTACTTCAATGAGGCTTTCCGCACCTTAGACAACCTATGCCATAAAACTATCGTTGCTAGCAGTAAATGCAGTGACGTCACCCACACTTCTAGACTTTCGGAGCGCGAAACTTAATTTGTGTAAGCCTTCCTTGTTATTGTAATATAAGTTCTATTGTGGTTCATGATCTAGTTTTCAAATAAAAGTCTGGTTTCGAAAAGATCCGGATCCAAGAACTTTTGATCCGCAGGCGTGCGTCTAGCCAATACATCACGGTGGCTTCCAGTCTAAAATAACTACAGCTATAAACGGCGGGTCCATGAATCCAAACACATGACAAGCACGATGTGATCCAGTGTGCGGTGAGCGGAATGCATTGTCTGTTCAGATCACTGAGAAAAATTTATTAGCAAATCAATACCTGTTTCCTGATGCTAACTTACACATATTTATTCTAGAACAATACAAGGTACAGCTGTGTGCACCTGCCACAAAATGCGGTTTAAAACTACGTCAGGAAATTCTCATTTGGAAAACAAAGTCAAAGGTTCCAAGCACACCGGTTAGCAGGAATAAACTAGCTGTGGAATATTAAGTGTGACTAGAAATAACTATCTGATTTATTTGTGAACGTTACACCCTCTAGAAATCAAAGATATGTCTTCAGACAGTGTGTGTCGATTATAAGAATTGTAGAATAAATTATGTCTGTAATATAATTGCATGTGATAGCTTTAATTATATTTGCAGACGTGTATAAATGTGGTAGTTGTTTCCCTTGTGCTTGTTACATATATGATCCAGTTTCGTCCTTTTTAGGATGGAATTTTCTGTTTTTTGAAGCCTCACCCTGGCTTGTGCCAGGGGCCGCAATAAAGACACGCCATAAATGTGGCCAATTGTCTGAACGCGGTTTCTGGGCCTCTACACGGCGATCCTCATCCACATTTTGGTACTTTGTGTCATCGGGTGTTTATCGCTTGTGTGATGTCCTGGCGGGGTGGACAGTCAGTCAGTCAGTTTCCCTTGTGCTCTTGCCATTTGGTCATATTTTCTTAACTTTGTGTCACTTTCGAAATGTGGACGTCATTTCTAAAGCCATACAGATTGAATATTGTTTATTACCACCATTTCTTCTTGTGTCGTAACATGCACGTAATCCCCCGCTATTGCCAGTTCCAGGCCCAGATGGAAAAAAAGGTGGAGGGCTTGATAGATTGCTTTTTTACATAGCTTTTCATAGAGGGGACGCCACTCAGGTCAACAGAACAACTGATTGATGTGCTGTGTAATCTGTGCATCAGTTACAAATGAAAACCACGTTGCGGAAGTCAGTAACTCGACTTGCTCATTTCTTGGTTCTAAAACAAGTACTAACATTGGTTATAGAATATCAAAATCGTTGGACTTTGTCTTTTGACCTTAGTGACATATTATTTCAGTATTTCGGTAGAGTCAGACAAGGTATTTTAATTATATATTCGGAGTAGAAACTATGGAGTAAGCAATTAAAGATGAGTGGGTTGGGGGACAAAATGTGATATAAAGAATTTAACATGAAGTTAATGGCAAGGATTATGTACAACATTTTGACCTAAAGAGAAAATCAGAATTACACACATTTACGTATACTGCCAGAGAAGCCAACATATATACAGGACTAATCGACCGCAGATCAAACCTTTCATGTGGTACTTGATGATAATCATAGATGTTATTATTTATGGTTCGGATATTCCTTACTTAGAATCTTGAAGAATTTAGAGCAACAAAAATGACGGACACAGGTGTCAGAAACGTCGAAGAAACATCGTAGAAGAAGTACACCAAGATGTTGCATGCTAAATACAAGAAAAATGTTTCTATACACTTCTGTAACAATGATTAGCTATGATAGGTAGGAACAAGCAATATGTCGAAACATAAAATAGAAAATAATGGTCGGAAGTTGCATGCACACACACACACACAAAAAAAAATGCCCCGGAGAGATAGTGTCAGCATGGAAACGAGCTACTAAAATTTCAACCAGAGGAGTTTGAGTCTATTAATGGATACAGGCCTCTCTAAGTGAATGGCTTAGGTTTCTATTTTATAAGCATTTCTGACGAGTTCGTTACAATTACCACCGGTCAGCTAGTACTACTCTCCAGCCATCCGAAAGCTGCCGTTACTGCCTCCATTTCTATGTGCTTGCTAGATGTTAGCTTTACATTTGGAACAACTCCCATTCTTCTTTGCCATCAAGCCTCGTCCACGCTTTCAGCTTCTTACTACAGATCCATCTATGTATATAATGACATCATCTGGGTGCGAATTTTCATTGATTAGTTCTTGTAGCGATGATTCTGTTTCCTCAGCTATCCATTCCTGACACCTTCAGACCAAAGTAACTATCACTCTGTGTAGTGCTGCTCTGTTGGCCGTCAGTGCCACCCATTCATCACTATGCGTTAATTGTCAATTACACAACATTTTTATAGGCAATTATGTTTGTGTCATCCGAGAGACACTTCTCTTCAGAATTTCCGCTTGTCGCATCGAGAACCTGTTCACCGCCTTTTGCTATTTAAAGCTAGGTTTTTACCTGTAGCACGCGTCATATTTCATACACAGAGGACAAGGCTGTTGTGTGCTGCTTGTACACACTTGGTGTTTCGTGTGTACAAACGAGAATGATCATTCTGCATGTTTGCCAGGTTCTACAGATGACTGTGAGATCATGTGACCAGTCCCTAGACCCTACCCCATCACTGAAATAATTAGCTGCTGGTCTCATTTTATATAAATCTGTGTTCCTTGTTTTTCTATTTTGCTCGTGCCAAAACTGATTCCCGATCTGATCTGTAACACCGTCTCTTTCACATGGCACTTGAAAGAATGACATATATCAAGAGTGATTCAACGTTTTTGTAGACAAGTCTTTCCTTTGATCCTACCACAATTTACTGCCATGTTCGGAATGATTTTATTATATAGCGACACATAAGACCTGCTCCTATATATGGGATGATAATAGAACTGGTTTTCTCACACCATTGAACCACCTCATTAGCCACAGTCTACAGCTCTTTAGAATTTTAAATTCTGTATCTCGGATGTTTGTAAACTAGAACATCATCAGAAAGGTTACAATGCTCCCAGTACTTACTGCCTTTACTCCGACTATCAGGCTTGTGTAAACATTAGAAAGCAGTGACGAAATGACTGTTTCTCGTGAAAATTCTGCAACGATACAAGAGGGCTCAGAGCTGAGCCGAAATGTAATCTGACATTCAGACAGGACCTCTTCAGTCCAGTCGACTATCATCGGGTAAGACTTCCATACCCATAAGTGTATACATCGAGACGTTATACCTATCCATGGTGTAGTCATCTTCCAGCTCCAATGACCCCACCATGGTGGTTTCTTTCCTTTTCTGAAGGCCCTCATTTATCTTAAGACAGGATCGCAGCATTTGCACAATTGTCTTTTTTTTTTCCTAAGTCGCGAACTTCCCAAACCTTCTGGAAGCTATTGTGATTTGGTAGACACCCCCCCCCCCTTCCCCCGAAAAAAACAAAAACAAGTTATGCCATCTGTGTTTTAGTGTAATTATTTTATAGCCAATTATCACACAACGACTGTCGGAAATGTGGGGATATCAGATCACCCACAATCCTCACTGGTATTGGTGGAAGTCTAGTTGTTTGTGTTGCAACAGAACTGATGTTTACGACTGTAGTATAAGGAATGTGGGAGCGGTGAAATCGAGCACCACTGTTTAATCCAGCGAAGACGTGTAGATATCACTGTACATGTTCTTGATTGCGTAAGAAGAAGTTCACTCGCTGGCATCTTTAAATGAGTTCGACAGATGCATTATTCCCCCCCCCCCCCTTTTCGCCGCCCCTTTATTTAAATGAAGGCCTACTGAGCGTTTTGTATCTACCTACAATTGTGGATAAAGACGGTAACGTTGAAAATGTGAATGTCGGAATTAAAAGATTTTGTTTAAGAAGATATTATTTACCTAGCATTATAAATAGTTGTTGTGCTGGTGCATAAACTGTTGTGTGAATCAAACATGATGATGAATTGATGTCTGCAGTACTATTGTGTATTGACCACGGCTGCTGTGTTACATAGCTTCTAGTGCACGGGGATGGCGGCCAGTATATTGTTTTCATGTGCATACATTTTACGTATCAGCTACTATCTTGTTCAATTTAAATCTATAGCATTGCTGAGCAGTGAGTTATTTGCGATAGACCGTGTACGAACGAAGGAAGTAAAAAGGTTGTGTTTTTAATGTAACAGGCTGGCGACAGGAGGTAGATATGTGGCCTGTTTATTTATTTTAACAACATATAGCTGCTGGCACTGGCCAGGTGGGTCAGTGGAACTCTTCAGTATTGTCCAGCAGGTCACGTGAGTCGTGGAAGGTGATAAAAGGCCTGATTCTGTTAACAGTTTCCCTTTTCAGCGATAGCGGTAACAGACGCTAGAAGCCCTTCCGATTTGTCGCCCAAACCGTACACGGTTAAAGCGCAAATTTGGTTCAGACTGCATAACGGTACC
The DNA here is from genome assembly GCA_905116865.2 of Candidula unifasciata. Classification (NCBI taxonomy): domain Eukaryota; kingdom Metazoa; phylum Mollusca; class Gastropoda; order Stylommatophora; family Geomitridae; genus Candidula; species Candidula unifasciata. Next base: position 11,023 of record CAJHNH020003064.1, read on the forward strand.
ACCTGGTTGTTGGTCTGCTAGTAGTTGTCAGTATTTTGTTATTCATTGATTTACTAGTTGCTTGGTTAGTTCTACCGGTCTGCTCATATATTTCAGTTAGTAGTTCTTTAGTATATTTAGCTTTTGGAGTGTTGTCAAGAATTATTGTTATGTCATCAACAAATAAAGTTTCTGTATTCGTCAACTTACATTCGTGTTATTTTAGTTAGTATGTCTAGGTTTTACTGTTAGACTATATTAGACCCCACACAGAAGATTTGCTGCCAGGGTGAGATACTTTGATTTTACCCCCGCCTAAACGAACTTTCTTTTTCTCTTTTCTTTTCTTGCTACTGAGGCAGCTTATGGTTGGGTTTGGCTCGCCACGCGACATTGTTGAGAGCTCTTGTAGGTTCGGAGTCGAGATTTCAAGGAGTAGATTTCCATATTATCCTTACAGCTATCTCTTCTCTGTTCCCTTCATCACAAGTTATCCCCTCCTCTGCATTTGCTTCTAGTACAAGTGGCGTCGTCGACAAGGATTAGGTGGCCAGTATTTGTTTTGTGCGTTGTCTAGATAGTCCAGTTTGGCATAGTGTTAGGTTAGGTTGCTTTTGGAATAGTCTGTGCTAGGGTTTGTCTTGTAGTATTGCTAGTGGAGACCAGGTAGATACCCAACATCCGTGCAGTGCTGTACCTGGAGAATTCCCTATGACGTGTGAGGGAAAAGCTGCATCATGAGTCAGCGTTCAACACGGTCTGGTGCCAGAGAGGGGCCGGAAGAATCTCTTACATTGGGAACCAATGATTCCCACCCAGCGTACGCTCCCAGTCATGAGCTCGCTGAGACAGTAAGGTATGTTGTGTTACCTACTCGCCGCAACATCAGGACATTTGGCAGTCCAGGTGGCCCATCGATTGAAGATTATTTAAGGGAGGTGAAGGCTGTCTGGAGAGCTTGCGCAGTGGGGACAGCAGACAAGCTTGATGTCGTTTTAGACAGCATCACCCCTACTGTGCGACGGGAGGTAAAACTCCATTGTTCAGATGATGACCCAGAGGCCATGCTGGAGGCAATGTTGAAAATCTATGGGGAACACAAATCCCTCCAAGAACAGATGGCGGTTTTCTATACAACAAAACAGGGAAGCAAGGAGTCTGTGATGGAATTTTCAAACAGGCTCCATGCCGCATTTGAAGCCATAACAGATGCACAGCAAAGTGTCGGTGTGACTGTCATGACCCAGCAGGTCCTGAGGGATCAGTTCATTGCTGAGCTGCGCAATGAGCTGACCAAGCGCATGTTAAAAGAGCGAGTACTCCAAGAACCTTCGCTGACATTTTTGGCTGCTAGGGACTATGCCCTTAGGTGGGCGGATATAAATAATGAACTTCACCTG
>CAJHNH020003064.1:18833-84222 GCA_905116865.2 Candidula unifasciata
CCAGAAACATGTTTCAGTCGTTTTGGTCAGTTGTGTCCTTTGGAGTCACCGTAACGAAAAAGTGATTGAGTCCCTAACGGTCGACGTTCGAAGTATTGACAACACTTGTCCCTATACGCATTCAATCACACAACTTTAGAGCCGCCAGGGAAAACTTTCAGCCAACGGGCCAAACCCGTTATGGATGCCTTGCTTTCATTTATAACTCCCCATAGGTCTGATCTTTGATATGTGTCGATGGTCTTTATTCCAGATGTGACTCATTGAGTCAATTGCCTGATTCTTGTGATACTGTCAGCTGGACAATTGTGGCTGCCTATGGCATTGCTGTGCTCACAAGAAGACATACTGTGGGTTCAGCAATAACCTCTGAGAACCTCCAAAACAGTTGCACTCGTGTACATGGCAGGGCTGTTTAACAAAGTTTACACAGGGGCCACAATTTTGAGGTCGTTGATCGACACTGGCCATGGCTCCGAACAACAGCACAAAAAAGATCATTAGGAAGTACAAATGAAAGTGATCCGCGGGCAACTTGCTAGGCCTCCTTGGGCCAAATTTAGCCCAGGAACCAACTAAGCCGCGTTAGCGCAGTCGATAGGAGGCTCGCTTTCAAATGCAACTACGACTTGCTGCAGCTACGGTCGGTATTCGAAACAGGACGGTTCATGTGGTTCATCCAGCTTCTAGGAAATGGGTACCAGAGTTAGCACTCTGGGGTAAATCGAGGAGCGTCGCTGTAGCTACGGACAGACGGTTAGTTTCTTATCAGCTGTCCGTACTGATGGCATAGCCCTTATGGTTTATAACCGTGTGCAATGAGGCTGGTTCACATCTCCCGACTTTTTTTTTTAACTGATTAGCAAAGATCGGGGTGGTCACTTTGATATTTTTTAAACTTTCGTTCAATATAGACTATAGGCAAGTTTATATAGTGCTTTTCAGCTGTGCCCAACATGAATTGTATTGTGAACAAAAAATAGAGAGTATTGTATTGTATCTGTATTGTCAACAGAAAAAAAGGCGAGTATTATATAGTAATTGGATTGTGAACAAAACAAAACAAAAAATGCATTGTATTGTACTTGAATTAAGAACATAAAATAGCGAGTATTGTATTGCACTTGTATTGTAAACAGAAAATAGCGAGTATTGTATCTGTATTGTGAACAGAAAATAGGGAGTATTGTATTGTATCTGTGTTGTGTGTCAAGTGTGACGTGACGCGGTGGATTAAATGTTTATAATGTTGAGTAGGGATGTTCCTCTCAATACATTCCCTCCACCAGATTAACCGAACTAAAATCTGAGCTCCATTCTCTCCAGTCTAATCTGAAGGTCTTTTGTCTTACATGGACGTCACATATCCTGCCTTCCCTCTAATGCTATGTCATGATAGTTGACTTTCTAAGTCTGTTGTCCGTCATCACTCAGACTTCCAACTGGCTGACATTGATATTACATGACCACGTGGAGCAGGTTATGTGCTGACAACTCCAACACTTTATAGGTGCACGCTGTCCTGAATATTATCTTTCAGTGGCAGTGAATTCTATACACCCATCATTCTTCCCCTGGGGTTATCAATCCCCTGTGTAGGCGAACACATTAAGTGAGCACATGGTGGGCACACAAACGTAGCAGCATCCCTGCACATATTTTGGCATCATTTCCCCCAGTCCAAACTCATATTTTGGTTGAAGGTTGAAACATTGTAATTACATTTCATTATATCAAATGACATTATTCACATCTTATTTTATACACATGAAAACATACACTGAAAAACATGTGACACAAACATACAAGAAATAGGAATAGTTTAGCAGTTCCCTAACTGAGATACTGAATACTCACAAAGAACTATTTCAAGCAGAATGTGCAGACAAATTAGGAAAAGGTAGTATAGACTAAGCTTAACTCCCTAACCTATGTATACAAGATTAAAATTAATATTCACCAGGGAACTTTCCATCAATCGCCAAAACAGAATCCGACCGTAAAATACTTTTTACGTCGATCTGTGTTTGTTGCTCGCTAGCTGCGATTAATGACGGGAATTCCACAGGCTCGAAGTATAAGTATCAATCTATTGTCCAAATTAAACTCCTCCCTTCCCTCGGTTCTACCCAACCCTCAAGACGATGACTTAAGCCACGCCTTTGAGGTAACTATTAGATCAAATTGGCTAACAAGTGACCTGTCACTCAATTCTGGACTGCCATCCCTAGAGCAAACATTCTTAAGTGACCCAATTTAGTTTACAACGAATCTAACTAGCCGGTGTGAAAAGACGGTCAGTGAAGCCATTGTGTTTCCTACTTGACCAAGATCAAACATTCCTAATTGCCTGTCGTGAAATGATAGCCATTACTCATCGGTCTGTAAGGCTGATAACCTGTCTTACCTGTAATCTGCACAAAATTCAAACTTGGACTCGCCCAGAAATATATAGTCCCTTATATCTATATATATATAGGCCTGTATTGGACAACATTATTATGTCTGCCTTTTCTGGTTACTTTAACTAAACTCCACTTTTAAATGTATATCTCTTGGAGATATATTAAGGGAGTTATTTGAGGTTTCGTGGAAACCGATTTACTCCTTGCCCAAGTATACAAGGGACTTCTTTTGTACCAACGCCTGAATTGTCTAAGTGACGCTATTCTCCTTGCCAGCTTCTCAAGCGTCCAGATGTGTTAATCTGTGCCTGTATAAATTTCACTTTTCAAGGCAATCTGGAATGTCTCAGTTTTTACATATGCTTGGGTAAGTTAATTATAGTTTACGAGTACCTAGAATGATGTCTGTAAAGTAGTCACTGCTGTAGAGAAATCAGTATCGGCTGTGTGATCCCACTTAGTTCGACCGTTCTTGATCGCTAGAGAAGCGGATTCGAACGTAGATCTTCCACTGTACAGACTAAATAGCTTATGCCCTCAATAAATCACCCATACTGATAAAAACTTAATACCCTTACAATTGTGTACGTTTTTTAAACTAACTAAAGAATCTGTACATACGAAATGGGGGACAGAATTGGGTCAGGGCTTTGTTAATCAAAGTATGTGTGTGCTTGACCCAGATCAATAAGTGCTGGGGCGGTTGGGAAAGCTAGTGAATGCAGGTACTGACAGTAAATATTGGTGTCTGTGTGCAGAGTGAGGGGGAGAGAGAGAGTGATATATGTGTTAGACCACTTTATCTATCTCCACTGTATATCTGACTTGCCTTCTCTTGCACTAAACAGACAGATAAATATAGGAGACTTATGTCTCTTGGTCTGGAGAGGCAATCTGAGGAATGAAACAGGAGAGCAGGGTGGAGTAAGCAAATGTGGGATATGACTGATGCTTATTCTGTCTTTCCTGTCAAGATGTTACCCTCTTGGTGATGACTAATGTTGAGTTATTTTCTTGACAGGATGTATCTTTTGTGAAGAGCTGGCAGAAGTTTCACAGTCCAACCAACATCCACCAACCATCAAACCACCAGAAACAAACTGTTACCCACCAGCTAACACCTGTGAAGGTTCCTGACATCTCCAACATGTGGGAGATGGTACCTCAAACAGCTACTAGTGCTAGAGCTTAGTGTGGCTCAAAGACATTGTGTGTCCTTACTGGTGATAGAGACTTGCTAAATACCGGTACAGTTGCTGTGTCCTATATGGTGAAGTACTCTTTCACTACCTGATCCAGTTGAGCAGAATTACCAGAGTCAAAGACAGTCGAATCATCAGGAGCTGAGGGAGGCATCATAGACAGAAAGAGGCTAAGTGCAGTTTGATGACTTATGTGCTTTATTCCTCACAGCTCCTTGGTTCCAATGATGACATATAGTCACCTCCAGGACCGGCTGTCTGCCTAGTTTCCTTAGGATCTAGACATTATTGCTGAGATTCTTTCACTGATAGCTGGAATTCACTTCAATTGTTTTTGTACAGATATTATACTAAATACATGCATTCATTTTCATGGCTGACTTAGGTTTCTCCATGTCACCTTCTTAAGTGTTTAGCGGTTGTATGTGTATGTATCTTCATTATATGTGTTAACATGGTTATGATAATGAACTATCATAACCTGGGGGCTTTCTTTAGTAAGTAGTGAGGGTGTCCAGCCAAGTGTGCCTAGAAATATTGTATTTATATACTGATATATTTTGTAGTGCCAATACTTGAGTTGCCCTACTCCAGAGATAAGTTGATCGTATATTGGCCACGGGGAATCCCTTAGACCAATACGAGCCAAACGACTCAACATAATTATCTCTGAGTGCTGTTGGTTCTGAAGGAGGAATCCTTACATTAGGCACGCGACAGGAGTGATATGTGACATTGCCAAACACCTGTTCTGCCAAGAATTACACTGACTTGCGAAACTCCACCCTCCCGTCGCCACAATGTCTAGAGTCCAATCAATTCCCCTGTTCAAAAGGGCCCCACTCAGTCTCTACAGTCTGATCAAGAGATAACATTCTGACACTGGCGTGAGAATCAAACCTAACATCCCTAGTCTGTACCAGCGGGCTGTATTACGTTGTGTCAGGTAATTTTAAACAAACGCTGTGGCTTTGTCTCGGAGAAGGACTGGAAACATTTAAATCAATTTGGTTTGAAGAAAATTAGGGTAAAGGGCAGAGTACATATAATCCTGTCTCTTTAGAACCAGAAGAACTTTTTACAAGTACTAACTTCTGGAACCACTGAGATCGTATCGTGACAATGATGTGTAAGAAGAGATAGGTACAGTTTCTCAATGAATTTAGCCTTCATATGTCATACCACAGTCTGGTTATGGGGGATTTGGGTTGGTGGATGGGCTCTGGTGTACATAAGTTACATACCCTAAGGAAAGCGAACTCAAGTGCTCTTCGGTGGATACTGATCAGGGTCAATGCGACTGGACTATCCTACAACAAAACTCGAGTTCTCGATAGTTGTGATTTTGGGGAGGGGAACTGCACGCTGTTTTTACCTGACGTAATAAAATGAAAGAAAATATATTAAAACAGTCGAATTTGGAGTGCAGTTAGATGAGGCTACGAATAGTAATTTGATATGCTATGTGCGTTTTATAGATGGTAATAATATTAACGAAGACCTGCTGTTTTGTAAAAATATCACCGCAGGAGCGAAGGCTGAGGACATGTTCCAGATACTGGATACATTCACATCTGACACATAATTTGTATTTGCCTAAATGCGTTGGTGCCTATACTGATTTAGCTGGCTCCATGACTGGCTGCTTATTCGAAGCAAATCGCCAAATGAACTGTAGACCCATTGCATTATTCATAGAGAAGCGCTTGCGTCAAAGTCCTGCACTGGATCAAATGTTAGAATGTGTGGTGAATATGGTAAATGTTGCCAAATCTCGTCCACTGAAAGCAAAGTGTGAGGATATGGGAGTTGAACACTCGTCTTAGTTGCACTATAGCAGTGTACGATGGCTCTCTCGTGGTAATTTTTTTTTATCACGTGCATTTTAATTTCGACAGAATTTTTTTTTTTTTTTTTACAGAAAAAAAGGATACAAAGATGTAGAATATTTTCCGATACCGATTTTTAATAAAACTAGTTAATTTATGCGACATTTTTGTATTTGAAAGGCGCTGCGACTTAGAAAATGTTAGGAAACACTGCACTAGACAGTAAATGTTCGTTCGTTGAAATACTCAGCAAATAAATACACATATAACAGTGGTGAATTGATGCTAATTTGTGTTGGTGGTGATCAGGGGGGAAAACACATTCATTGGACACAGTAACAAGGGAAACAATATAATCTATGTCATGAAAATGATCAGAGGTGAAGATATCGTATGTGATAAAGGAATGTGTCATTATAAATGCATCAATTCTTCTACGTCAACGGCAACAATGAGGCTGCTAAACGTACCTGGAATTCAATAAAATCACTATGTTTGTGGTATCTGTACTGCAACTTGATAGACAGCATCGCAAAACATATTCATTGCTATTGTCGAGCTAACATGTCTGACAGTTACCCATGTTATAAATTCAAATATTCCTCTTTGTTTTGGGGTCTTTTTGGCAGGCGCAAACAAATGTGCCTATTAATTGTAATTGGTTACATCTCAAATATGAAAAGCTGTATTCATTGTTATCCAGGCAACTGATAATGGTTGACGACTCTTTGATCTCAGGTGACATTGAGATATGCTCTGCCGTCTTTAAACAAATATGTTCGGTAAAATGTTTGAGTTACTCGTTGTTTCGTACGTGTAGTAGGCAAATGTATAGTTTACTTCTACTTAAAAACAGTATGCTCATGACTGCCTGTAAGGAAGGTATACAGTCAATGCAGGGGCCCGGATACAAAGAGGACATTGGAGGTCGGGGTCGAGTGTTGTTTGCTACAAAGTCGTAGTGGTGATTGTTTAGGGGAAAGGGGAGAGGCTTCAGATCATTTATTATTTCCAGGGAAGTGACCCAGGGACACTCGAGTCCATTATCAGCCCAGGAACAAAACGCACGAAGGGCAGGCATTGCGCAGAGCCTCATCCCAGCAGAAGCTCAACGCACTAGAGACCTTTCTCTAAACCTTGCAGGCTATCTGTCTCTCTCCCTCTTCCGACCTACCAATAAAATATTTTGGCACCTTCGGGCGTTTAAATTTGTTTGCAAATCTATGTTACCTTCTCTACTTATTTAAAAAAAAAAAAAAAAAAAACGACTGCGCACAAGTAGATTGTGACAGTCGTCCTGATGGGGGCCTTGTGTGGGACGCTTAATCTGCAGAACTGTTTGCTTCACGGTGGTGTGTCTGAGGACTGCCTCACAGATGATCAGTGCAACAGTCAGCGGGCAGCCAGCCAAAGACAGGAACCAGGACCCATAAAACCCGCTTCGAACTTAGGCGACAAAAGAACAATCTCAGGTGTAATTGCTTACCACAAAGGGAAAAAAACTTAAATAAGATAGCAAAAGAACCGTCCTTTATAAAGCAGACCTTCAGGCAACAACAAAAAAAAAGGACTAAGCTTGGAATTTTTGTTGATTTTATACGATACGATACGATACCTCAGCGTCTGTGGCTTAAGCGTTTCGAACCAGCTTCGTAATGTCGGTGTGCCGGGGTCCAGCCCCGTTGCAGACGATTTTGGTTGTTCACAACAATTTTATAGAGCATCATCTTAGACGAAGACGTGACCCACTGTCTAAACGGATAAGCTTTACCTCTCAGTGAGATGTCTAGCAGACACATCTGCTGAGTGGACGGAAGAGCACAAATTAATGTCTCACATCTGTGGAAGGGGGGATTTGAAGATATTGCTGTGATTGCCTTCCAATTTACCATGAACGTTTTTGTGACAAATAAAGCGATGGACAAGGGAAACACGCACAATCAGTTTGTCAAACAAGGGGAAACAGCAAAGCCTGGTTTTGTTTCTTTAAGACACATGTTTGAGTAATGTATTTTATTTACTGGTCATGAAATAAAACACGTCTCATTTGGTATCGACTTTATAGGCCGTGTTATTCTACCTTAAAAAGGAAATATAAAATATATATGGGGATAATCCACAAATCAATTTTTCCAACATTTAAAAAAATATATGGGAAGCTTCTTTAAAATGACGACAATATAAATGGACCATTGCATTATTTTAAATTATTACTTCTAATTATCCCCTACGTCCTTTTTAGGATGAACTTTTTTGTTATTTGAAGCCCCACCCTGGCTTTTGCCAGAGGCCGCAAAAAAGGCAAGCCATAAATATGGCCAACTGTCTGAACGCGGTTTCTGGGACCTCTCCACGGGTGATCCACATGGTGGCACTTTGTGTCATCGCGTGTTTATCGCTTATGTGATGTCCTGGTGGGGTAGAAAGTCAGTAAGTCAGTCATTTCAAATTATTTGTACTTGTGCCTCCGTGTATAAAATATTTGACAGGTACATGTCTTCATGGGGATTATGAATAAAAGAAAACAGTTACTACATGCTTGTTGACGTCATGACTCGGGGACTTCCCTAACATCGACAACACGACAGCTGGTGTATGCCCACACAGTACTGTTTGTTTAAGCACATATCAAAGACTGTGCACAATCTTACCTGCGAACATCGCTTTTCATCGACGCATCGTGTACGTCCACTGCTTCTACCCTTCCAAAAGTCCTATAGGATATCCACTTTTTTCCATCTGTCTACTACAGATACCCTTCCTGTTATCTTATCTCCATTGATTTTACCTGTCACATGCAAACAACATCAAAGTCAATAATTACGGGATGGAAGTGTCTGGAGGATCAGATCGACACTCAACACTCAGAGGTAAGGTAAACCAGACACACAATCATACTGGTACCTTGGTAACTATAACTTTGTGATGGCTGGAGAAGACAGGAATGCAGTGTTTATGGGATTGTTCCAAATGATGTGGCATCGGTTCTCAACTCAACTCTACCTTGTCAACTGGCATGACAGTAGTAACAGCAAATTCAGAAACTGCATCAAAAGCTAGGTACATGTCTGGTATAAATTGTACATATTGCTGTGTCTTAAATGCCCAACCCGTTGTCGTAACAGCTTTGTCTGTCAGATAATCTGCACGCTCCCAGTGTTGATTCTTTCATTATCTGCTTTATTTCTTTATTCGCCCACACGATCTGTTGTAATTTATGACTTTCTGCATTCTGTGTTTTTATTATTTAGTCAATATTTATATTCTTGTTACAGTTCAGCTAGCTCTACTATTTAGATTGTTCTTATTCTTATTATTATAGTACATATATTGTAGTTAGGTAATTGTACCCCACCAGGACAGAACACAAGCGAAAATATGTACAATGTGTGGAAACAGGCGAAACATTTCTTTTCTTATTAGGTAAATGAGAAAAATAAACTCAAACGATAATTTGTGTGTGTCTGGAAATCGCAATTTATTATTCCTATATAATTTAACATTTGTTGATTATTAATATTAAAACTTCACTGTATCTTTGAAGTATAAAATGTCATTTTATATAAGCATGACATTTCTTGCATTTTTTAAATAAAGGTAGGGATGTATATACAATAGATACTAATTTATAAAACATCACAGCTTTTTTTTTTTTTTTTTTTTTTGGTCTATTGTCGTTTACCATCTTACCTTTCATGCCGTAGAACAGTCATATAAATAGTGGCAGATATCACTTGTGCCAAATTATACCCGTGTCAGTCAAAACATGTTCTGACACAGACTGTAGGTTCAATGAAGTAAGTGTTTAATTCTTTGAAATGGCAGCTCAATGCCTTCACACACAAGAATAACAAATAAATAAGTAACACAATTGTATGATAAATGGGAATATCAAGGGATACAAACACAACACATAGATAGAATACAATCGCAAACAAGGGAAACAACATAACATACGTCTTGATATTGATTAAATGTGAAGGCAGAGCAAGAGGGGAAATCAAACGAGCATTCGGCATGCATGGATTACTCGACGTCACACAGTCTATAGTAATCTGTAAATCTGCATTCGATGCCTGCAACTGTTTTTGTATAGCCCGTGCATAATGCCACGTGATTTATTACACCTCATAACAAATCTATTGCGACTTTCGAGTACACCTGGCAGACTGTTACATGTCACCTGGAATTTTAAAAATAGTCTCTGCGTATTAAAATTATTTGACCGGTACACACAGATGTACCTCTTGAAAGGTATATTTAAAACAGACATAATTCCAAAAGAATTTGTCTTCCAAACAATATGGTTTCGGGCCACACTAACCTCTACATAATTTGTTATCATAGCAAAAACGTATCGGAAATACATCTCTAGTCATATCATTTGCGTACTGTAAAAAAGCAATAAGAACAATCTATTTAATAGGACTAGATGACTTAATGCACATATTAACATGAATGTACATTAAGACTGCATACTAAAATTAAAGAAGGCAGAAAGTCATAATTACACCATCCCATAAAAGTTAATAACGTATGTAAAGCAGATAGTGAAAGACTTTGGGAGAAAACAGAGAAAACAGATTACCTCACAGACAACGCGGTTACCACAAAGTGTCCGGCACTGACACGAATGGTGTCATGAATGCCAGGCGAGCTACATATCGCAGAAAAGATCACTACAACAAGCAGGACTCAGTATTCTTGTCAAGACTGGGGGACATTGAAGTGCAATCTGGAGAAGCCAGACATGAAAATTTCATCAAGGACACCAGATGTCTGGGTAATCAACACACTAGGGGGATGATCGGACGTTTTACTCTTGTGGAGCTGTTGAAGAGGAGATTGGAGCACTTATGGATCTGTCCGGTATGCTGTGATAATAGCCCTGCCCTGAAGCAGGCAGCTTACAATACGGTATTTAATAATTCCATATTTATCTATTGTCTTTGCTTCACGCCGGGTCGCCTATGCCGTTTTTTAATAAACTCACTTTTTCGCTTTTGTTTTTTAGGCCATTTTGTGTGTGAAGAATACAGCTATTGAAGCCGTTTAATTTGGCACACAAACCCAATTTTAGTCTACAGCAATGATTATTTGCAATTATTTACAGACATCATTAAAAATCTGCTTATTTAGACACATCATTCCTAAGCTGCACTTATTTAGACACAGCATTTACTAGTTGCACTTGATTAACTGATTGTTTTTAAGACACAGCAATGGTTAATTGAACTTAAATAGACACATCAATAATTAGCTTCAAGTCACCGCTTCAAATGGAAGGAGTAAAGTCGTTAATTTTCTGCGACTGAAAGAGTTAAATATGACAGTAGACAGCAAAGTCACTTTTTACTGAAATCGTTCGTTCTTCATACTAATGGTTTTTCTGATGAGACGGCCACCGGTCTCTATAAAGTATAAGGATATCCAGGTTTACACATCCTTGACAGGCAGGGGTCATAAGGCTACAGACCCCAAAAAAATGTTTAAACTCACTGATATTTTCGATTTCATATCGACATTGCTAGCTGAAACAACGGTCTTTTCTATGTTCATTACGTGCAGGACGGCTCCTCAAATGTGGACTCTTGAAAACTTTTGAGATTCAGCCGGGATGAGTCATATTTAGAGTGTGGAATGTGGTATGCCGTTAAACATGGTCAAGCTGGAGACAATGAATCATCCCAAAAATGTCTATCAAAAAGTTTGAATTACTGGTTGTTTCGTACAAGTATTGTACAAGTGTATATATTCCTTCTACACTCAACAGTGTACTGATGACTACGTTTACAGAACGTATCTAGTCAATGCAGGGAACCTGAACACATAGAGAAGATTGGGAAATGGGAGTCTTTTGTTGTCTGTAAGAAGCCTTAAGATCGTTCAGTAATTTCTTTGAGGGGTGCTCAAAGCGACTACTAATAATTAAAAACATAATAATAACAACCTTTTCTTGAAATGCAAATACAAATACTAATGTATTTTAAATTATATTAAGATGATTAAAATACTTTTAAAAAAAGGAGATTCTATGTATGGTTATTGTTCCTCCTGTCTCCTTACTTATGTTCTTTCATTAGCGGGATGGGATTTGGGAAAAAAAAGGGGGGGGGGGTTTAACCCCTTCCTTGTTAAATAGTTTTGAATTGTGACAAGAGTTAACCCCCTTGGTTCTAGCGGTCCTCAGTCAAGGATGCCGAGGAAAACATGGGGACTCTTCATAGAAATAATACAATACTCCAGGAATCATAAACTGTGTGTTCACGGGGTCTTGAATAAATGCAGTAACATGTTTATACAGGAACAACTGTTTACCCTTACACATTAAACATATCTTTTTCTTTCTCTCTCTCTCTCTCTCTCTCTCTCTATATATATATATATATATATATATATATATATATATATATATATATATATATACATACATTTTCCCTCTTTATCTTCTCCCATCCTCCCTCCTCCATCCCTTCGCCCCACCCTCGCCCACACTCGATGACACAAAGTAAAACTATGTGGTTGATGTGACGTGACGCGGTGGATAAAATGTTTATAAGTTGAGTAGGGATGTTCCTCTCAACACATTCCCTCCACCAGATTAACCGAACTAAAATATGAGCTATGTTGCTCTCAGACAAAGTCCTGGATACCCAAGAAAACAGCCATTTTGGCTCGTTAAGTACAATAACATTAGCTGAACTTGGTACCCACAAGAGAAGGAAAGGAATTTTAGATGTCTATCATTATACTTAATGAATTATTAGACAGGGCAAATGATTCGTCTACCTTCTCCCGGTGTTATTATGAATAATTAAAGAATTATTATCCTATTAATTGAGCTCCCACCAAATGTAATTCTATCTATGTTTAGTTAAACAGGTAAGACTGAATACACTTGGAATTTAACAAACGATGTAGTTTAAAACTTGACATACAGCTTTATTTACTACAATGAAATTCCCAGTTTGTTGTGTTTACACAAACAGTGACTGGTTAATGATATGATAATGATAGTGATAAGCTTCAGCGAGAAAACAGCTCCGGGGTTTAGAGTGGTGTGATGATGTTGATATGTTAAGTCAAAATTTGTTAACTTTGCTTATAAGCCTCTGACAGCCGTGAGGAACTGTCAAGCTTGTCCAACTCTTCCTTGCCTGTTTTCTGCCTGTTTCAGCTTATTCTCCACTTCATCCCCACCTCGTTCTCCACATCGTTTTCCACCTCGTTCTCCACCTCGTCCCCAGCTGGCCGAGTCTAACACAATGTAGGCTACTTCATGGACTGATCATCACATTGGAGCTGTAATCATGGAAACAAAACACATACGTGTAGTATCTTGACTTACACTTAGAATACATGTATTAATTAAGATAACATATAATAATAAAATATATCCCATCACTCCTCATATATTCCACATCCTCTCCAGTCTAGTCTGAAGGTCATTTGTCTTACATGGACGTCACATATCCTGCCTTCCCTCTTCATGCTATGTCATGATAGTTGACTTTCTAAGTCTGTTGTCCGTCATCACTCAGACTTCCAACTGGCTGACATTGATATTACATGACCACGTGGAGCAGGTTATGTGCTGAAAACCCCACTTTATAGGTGCACGCTGTCCTGAATATTATCTTTCAGTGGCAGTGAATTCTATACACCCATCATTCTTCCCCTGGGGTTATAAATCCCCTGTTTAGGTGAACACATTAATTGAGCACATGGTGGGCACACAAAATGTAGCAGCATCCCTGCACATATTTGGGTATCATTTCCCAGTCCCAACTCATATTTTGGCTGATTATGGAAACAATATAATTACATTTCATTATAGCAAATGTCATTGTTCACATCTTATTTGATACACATGAAACCATACACTGAAAAACATGTGACACAAACATACAAGAAATAGGAATATTTTAGCAGTTCCCTAACTTGAGATACTGAATACTCACAAAGAACTATTTCAAGCAGAATGTGCAGACAAATTAGGAAAAGGTAGTATAGACTAAGCTTAACTCCCTAACCTATGTATACAGGATTAAAATTAATATTCACCTGGGAACTTTCCAGCAAATGCCAAACACGACTCAACCAGTGAGAAAATACTTTTCTACGGTAAGACTGAGTCTGTGGCCTGCTGGCGGCACTATGAGGTAAATCTAAAATGCTCGCAGTATAAGTATCAATCTATTGTCCAAATTAAACTCCTCCCTTTTCTCGGTTCTACCCAACCCTCAAGACGATGACTTAAGCCACGCCTCTGAAGTACCTATCAGATCAAATTAGCTAACAAGTGGCCTGTCAGTCAATTCTGGACTGACATCCCTAGAGCGAACATTCTTAAGTGACCCAATCTAGTTTACACCGAATCTAACTGGCCGGTGTGAAAAGACGGTCAGCGAAGCCATTGTGTTTCCTACTTGACCAAGATCAAACATTCCTAATTGACAAACACCTGTTCTCCGGAGAATTACACTGACGTACGAACTCCTTCCTCTGGTCGCCACAACGTCTACTAGCCCACTCTCAGTTCCTCTGATCTAGAAATTTCAAAGCAGCCCCTCAGTCTGTGTTAGGTAACATTCTGACACTGGCGTGAGAATCAAACCTAACATCCCTAGTCTGAACCAGCGGGCTGTATTACGTAGTGTTATGTTATTTTAAACAAAGCGCAGTGGCTTTGTCTCGGAGAAGGACTGGTAACAATTTAAATCAATTTGGTTTAAAGTAATATTAGGGTAAAGGGCAGAGTAAATATAATCCTCTCTCTTTAGAACCAGAAGAACTTATTACAAGTACTAACTTCTGGAACCACTGAGGTCGTCTCGTGACAGTTGAAGAGCACCCTTGGAGAGGTAACTCGGAAACCGCATTCAGCCATTAGACCGTATTTATGGCCGGGCTATATTGCGGTCTCTGGCACGACCCAGAGTGGAGCTTCAAAATATCTAAAAATTGCCTCCCACAAGAAGATAAGCAGACCTTGATTGGTACGGGATTTTGAACTAAAATGTTAGAAGAAGTTGGGAGAATAAGTATATAAAGATATAAATATACAATAAGGCAGAGATAGTATTGCTCTAGTAAACTATAATAAATTGTATGATCATTCACAGAGAGTACACAGGAGGATGTGATCTGACGTCAGTCAGAAAAGATTAGGTTGTCAATGATACCAGAGGTCAATTCAAATGTCAGGCTAGGCCAGGTCCTATTACAAGTGTGACGTTCTAGGAAGGGCCTACTACCTAATAAAACAAGGCAAGCAATTCATCTGTGTATTGATTCACGACAGCAATGCAGTTGGCATAAAATCGCGAAACATGCTAACAATATGCATGCGATACTCAGGAATGTCAAACAATCTTCTTGGACACGAACAAAACAAATTGAACTTATGTAATGTTATTTCAATGATCTGTGTGAACTATTTATTTCCAAACACGATATTTTAAAGCTGCATTGTTTTACATCTCGAAAAAAAAAAAACGGATGCAGATGTTACTAACATTACGACATTACATATGTAGACTCTTGTTTCAATGTTTATTTTATTTTTTAGCAGGTGCACAAAGCTGTACCTTGTAAACAAATGTGTATGATCTTGAACATGTTTCTTTAGAGTGCACTCATAAATACAATAGTCACTTATTCTGTTTTTCCTTTAATAAAGACGACACAAACGCCAAGTTCCACTTCCGTTGGAACCAATAACAGTCTGAACGTATGTCTGTCACGCCTTTTCAGTAAGTGTTGAGCATCAGCCAGGTCCCACGGTCTCTCCTCGCTGCACCGGACTCCTCAATATGTGATGATATATTGTACCTCTGCTCAGTTCATTCCTCCCACCGCACCCCTCAGGACCCTTGCAACAACTAGTTTGTAATGCATCAATGTTCTACCTAGTAGTATAAAACCAGCTAGTCTATCTACATGTTCGTTTGCCGACATACATTGATGTCCTGGATAACAACCCGAAAAATGTTAACTAAAGCGATCTCTCAAGCGATGCATACCAATACGCAGTACGCAGGCAGCATACCCGCTCAACCTTTCTCAACATGCTCTGTGAGTCATTTATAACCACGAAATGTGCGTGCAGCTGCCTCTCAAACCAGCTGAAGAACATGTTTTCCTGTGCAAAGTGAAGGGCCATCGTTCCATTGGAAAGATCACGTCAGAGAAACTCTACAGCACCACGATGTTTGCATGGTCGAAGCCGTCAGAAGAGCACGAAGAAGGACCTTATATCTCCCTCGACACCGGTAGTGGTAAAAGAGGACGTAGAGAAGATGCAGCCCACGCCTACAGGGGATCGGGAGTACAATACTAGTTCCATGTTTTATAGACCAATTGGCACTCGTTGATGATGTGATCATAACGGTCGACTTTACTTCCCGGGCCTTCGCCTATTACCCAATCAATGCTGGGTCGACTTGGGTGCCAAAGACAATTTAAAAAAAAACCAATACGACTACTTAGTTCAGACTCGAACCCACGACATTCAGATCCGCAGGTGAGCCGATAAATCACCCCGGCCTTCGTTTGCCTGAGGAAGACATGTTTATGTGCACTGTTCATCATAATCATACACTACGTCACTCTAATGGTGATAACAGAGTAAAAATCTACAGCTTTTGTCAAATGTCACCGCTGAAAGAACCTTCGCCTTTCGTTGTATTCTGGCCGAGTCCTTTCTTTGTGTCATGCAATCTTTTCCTTAACAAGCTAATAAGTGTAAAACAACAAAAGACGATTGCCCTATGTTGAAATAATGAAACATCTTGTCAGGTTAGTGAAATGTTTATTTATTGCAGCGTCAGACTGCAACTCCCCTTTTCCGTTCTTCCCTCAATGCCCGTCAGTCTAAACAAGCTTACGAAGTCATGCCCTTTGGAGAGTTCTTCCCGGAAGGTGCTGCGCATGGCAGCGGTATATGGCTTCAGTCCAGTAATGAACCAGCCATAGCAATTGCAGTGTCTGCAAGATCATCTGCACGCTCGTTTCCGTGAACAACTGCAAACCTGGCACAAAGCTGAGGGCTGAGATTGATTTTTGTTAAATGCTTATTTTTGGTTAGCATTCAGTTGTCTTTTAGTTCACTGCACACATCGGCCTATAGTCGCACCTGTTCAGTAGTTCACACATGGCGAACGAATAATCATGGACACAGCTACTGCCTTCCCCACCAGCTGTGGAAATTGTGGTGTGGTCTGTTTTCTCCAAGCTGGAGGTAAACATTCATCGTCATTTGTGTCGTGCACAGTGTGTTATCAACATTGAAACGGAGACAGCACGCAAACACTTGTGTAAAGAAGATTCAAAAAAAAAAAAAAAAAAACTGATACCTGGATAAAGAACTCAAAATTAACAACTCACTTTGAAATATGAACTTTAACGATCATTTAAGGATCAATGTGTGAGTTCATTGACACGTTTTATTTAAAAAAATACAAAAAAGTGTTTGGATTACTTTTTGTTGTTGTTTTATTTACGTTTTGTACAAGTGCACATTTTTCTTCTACACACAGCAGTGTACTTTTGACTACATGTAAGTAAAGTAAAGATCCCTTTTAACCACTTATAAGGATCGGGTTATAGGAAAAACGTCCCATATTTTTACAGACGAATCGGCACTAAAAGGATACTGTGGTCAGCATTACCTCATCTTTACTTCAACAGGACAGCCATCCTGGTACCCATTTTATGTTGGTCGACCTGTGACGCCATATACCATGATACAAATCCACTGTTGTCTCTAAGGAGGCAATGAGTGGAGGGTTCACATCCTTTAATAATTTATGTGATGGTGGCCTAAAGCGCCTACGCTTTTCTACAAGAATATAATCATTAAAAACAATAATAATGACAACCGTGTCCTAAAATGCAAATACACATAATTATGCATTTTAAATAATGTGAAGATGATTAAAATACATTTAAAAAAGAAAGAGAGCGTCCGTGTATGGTTTGGAATTCGCCTGTTTCCTGCACTTATGTTCTATCATAAAAGGGGGGGGGGGGGGGGGGACGCGCTCAACCACCTCCATGTTTAATTGCTCCAAATTCTCACAAGAGTTAAGTCCCTTGGTTCTGGTGGTCCTGGGTCAAGAATGCCCAGGAAAACATGGCGGCTTTTCATGGAAGTAATTCAATACACCAGGAATCGTACATTGTGTCTTAGCGGGGTCTTCAAGAAATTCTGTGACATGTTTATACAGAAACAACTGTTTTCTCTTACATATTATGCATCTGTCTGTCTGTCTGTCTGTCTGTCTGTCTGTCTGTCTGTCTGTCTGTCTGTCTGTCTGTCTGTCTGTCTGTCTGTCTGTCTGTCTGTCTGTCTGTCTGTCTGTCTGTCTGTCTGTCTGTCTGTCTGTCTGTCTGTCTGTCTGTCTGTCTGTCTGTCTGTCTGTCTGTCTGTCTCTCTCTCTCTCTCTCGCTCTCTCTGTCTTTCTCTACATATAAACATATAAATACATATATATATATATATATATATATATATATATATATATATATATATATATATATCCCTCTTCATCTTATGCCACCCTCCCTTTCATTTACTCCACCCTCCCTCACCCACACGTCCCCTCAGGAGAGAACACACAATAACTATCGGAGGATGGTATATTATCAATTCACTAGTAAGTGTTAACAGCAGAGATAATAGACTTTAAATGGGTTCCGTCAAACAAAAACAGAACAGCCATAACTGTAATACATAGCTACCAAATAATGATGACATTCTCTATGTATAGTGTGAGCAGATAACAATGGTTTTCATTTCCAATTACAATTGTAACGCTATCTATGAGATAATATTGGCGTGGGCAATGCTCTCACTATGTTATATTAGCCAAAGTTAACATTTCGCTATGTATATTGCTGCAACAATCTTCAGTGAGTTCATTGTTGTCACTGTGTCTGAATTATCTCAGGGCTGCCCCTCTCACATCTTCAAAGGGGATTCCCCGAAAAAAAGTAAATCTGCTTTCCCCTTTGACGTTTGCAACATTCATTGCGAGACTGGGAATGGCAGCTCTAACAGCCATATTGTCCAGAGCGCTCTATAGAGTTATGTGTCTGTCACTGAGACAAGTGGCTGATTCCCCCCCCCCCCCCCCCCATAAACGTCCAAAGATGGCGTTGTCTCTCCGTACAGTTGTGGGTAATATCTCTGACATTTAAAATCAGTCATTCTTAGTATGTGTATCTCTTTCACGTGGCATGTAGAAGAAAGATGTTACAGATTAGAACGGGAAAAGCGAAAAAGGAAAATAGGGAACACAGATTTATGTAACACGAGACCAGCAGCTAATTATTTCAGTGATGGTGTAATGTAAAATGTAATGTCTGGGACTGGTCTCGTTATCCACAGTCATCTGTACAACCTGGAACACATTCAAAATGAAGCTATGTGAGTCATTGCGGGCTGTACAAGAATACATCACTGGTGTACATGCAGCACAACCTTGCTGTCTGTATATTTTAAATCTGCTTTAAAATAGCAGAAGGCAGAGAACACTTTCTAGACAAGGCGTTAAGCGATATAATGGGCACATGCTGAAGAGTGGTGTCTCTTGGATGACACAAACATAATTCCTTCATTAGAAATATTCGTGCATTTGACAAGCTAATACACTGTGTTGCATTTGTGACATTGCCGCTGAGCATAGCAGCCCTGCATAGAGTAATGTTTACTTTGGTCCGATGGTGTAAGAAATAAAGAGCCGAGGACACAGTATTATCAGTACAAGAATTGATCAATGAAAATGTATGCCTAGGTGATAGAATTATATACACAGGTGGTTCTGCAGAGTTAATTTTAAAAAATGGATGAAGTTTGATTGCACAGAAGAATAGACAATGTTAAAAAAAGAGAAAAAAATAGAAGCCATGTGTGTAGTTTAACATCACCTGGTATGTGAATGAAGTGGAGGCAGAAACTGCAGCTTTCTGGTGGCTGACGAGTTGTACAACTCAAAATGTTGTCATTTCAACGAACTTGCAGGACATGCTTAGAAAATCAAAAAGGATGTCATTCGCTCAGAGAGGCGTGTATCGCTTGATAGACTCGAAAGAAAGCATTTCCTGGATTTGTCTACATGCCATTCTATTTTGTGTGGTAATAAGCTGATTCATATATAGGTTTTTGCCTATGCAATTGTTGTGATCGTGTTGTGGATTGTTCCTCTGATCGTAAGTTGAGTAGCTCATTGAAAGTTTAACGACATCTCTCCAGGACACGCCACCATCTTTGTCCACCAAATTACTGCAACTCGTCATTTATAGTTTCTGTTAGATCGTATTGCTCGTTTGCAACTCATAGCTTTGATATTATTATAGAAGTTTCTGAAAGCAATTTTTTTGTTGCCGTGATGTTTCTTTGGCGTTTCGGACATCTCAAGCTGCCTTTCTTGCTGCTCTATATTCTCCAAGATGATATGTAGGGAGTGTCAGATCTCTAAAAAAATAACATGTCACATAGTTATCAAGTACCATATAACTTGTTGGGTGAGTTGTCGATCAGGCCTCTCTATATTACTCTTCTCTGACAGCATATGCAATTACTGCAGTGGTGATTTTCTGTTACACAGTCACAATGTTGCATATAATTCTTTCACAATTTTTTGCCTGGCAAATTGCGCTGTATCCCGTCAGGTGCATACTACAGTAACAATTACACAATGAAGCAAATAAGTGAATCCTTTGTAACTGAAGTAATAGTGCAATCTATTGTTTGTTTCTTCTTTGTTCAAATTTACAAAGGGGAAACATTGCTTTGAAAAGCCTTTGAATCAACGTCCAGAGATTTCATGGCCTGTTCCATAGTTTATCTTGTAAATATATGAAAAAATACAACGACTGAAATGATGTGTCTACAATTTTGCTTGTTAAAAGCAGGTCTAGTCTGGCAATTCTGCTAATATAGACATGTGGGTTTTTGAGGGTAAATAAGGTTAGTTGCGTACAAACCCCAGCAGCCCCTGCCTGTGGTGTGCTTTCAATTGGCAAATTTACGTCCAGTAGTTTGCCATTGCTCCTGGACGGTGGGCCCCCTGATACCACTGACAAAACCAACGCAAGGCATATGGCCGGCAGCTGGGATCGAAGCGTTCGTTCCTAATTAGCCACAGAGGCGACTGAGGGTAAATAATATGTAGAAAAAAAACCTATTACTACTCGCAACATTAGCATGCACTGTATTGTCTATGCCCCAAGGATCGCATGCATGTTATAACAAGTGGAGAAATCTTGGTAATCAAAAGTAATAAATCGGGTTGAATTAAATGAGATGCACGTGTCGGATGTGACAGAAGTTTATAAAATATGAGTAATTGGCAAGCGCATAAGATTAACGTCATCCCAATCTGGGATGCCATTTTTATAGAATTAGGGCGATTTTAAAGTCCCATCCCAGCTGTTGTAGGGGGTCTAATATAACCTAAGTGTTGAACAGGTTTTTGGGACTTGTAGCCAGGTAATATTCATCCGAATAATCTCTCTTTGTGTCATCGGATATTTATAGCTCGTTGGACGGTCCTGGCGGGGTTTAACGTAACTCAAGCGTAAAAGGAAAACAATCGGCATGTTTTACAAATTTGTAAAAATCATATATATCAAATGTAATATCTCTCTTACTGTAATCATTTTATGTTTCAATTCGTATAATCGGCATAGAATGTTTGAAGACAGGTCTTTGATTTATAGCCGCTGTAAAGGCCCGAAATAAATCAAACACTGCCCTCTAGCAAGAAATAATACTCCACAGCAAGATTAGTTCCGCTGACCTGTGCACTGGAACATGTTATTTTTTGCGACTTTCAAGGATTGTTTGTTTTAGTATCCAGAAGCCATGGGTTGTTAACCCTTATTAGGCTCAGTATTATGGATATCTCAACCTTTCGGCCTTGATTCCATGATAGGTACCGTAAATCTGGGAGAAATGTGGCTTTTCTGCAAACCCCCAGGCAGTGAAACCGGACCACAAGGAGTTCGTCACCCGCTCACCGCGCAATCTGGTTTAGCCAACTACGCTAGAGAGACGGGGACTTACAGAGATAATGTACATTGCTTTTTAAACCATTTTTGACAGGTGCACATGACTGTACGTTGTAATGGTACAGAAGAAATAAACATGAGTTAGAATCAGTAGACACGTCGTAATTACTTATATTTATGTCTCAGTGATCTGTTTGTTTGTTTGTTTTAGTATCCAGAAGCCAAGAGTTGTTAACACTTCGGCTCGGTATTATGAATATCGAAACCTTTCGGCCTTGATTTCATTGTAAATACCGTAAATCTGGGAGAAATGTGGCGTTTCTGCCTACCCCCGGGAGTGAACCCGGACCACAAAGAGTTCGTCACCTGGTCTCCGCGCAATCCGGTTTAGCTAACTACGCTAGAGAGCAGGGACTCAGTGATCTGAACAGACAATGTATTCTGTTCACCACACATTGGATCACATCGTACATGTCATGTATGTGCATTTATGGCCCCACCATTCAAAACTGTAGTTATCTGTCCACGTACCAGGTTCAATTTGTTGTTGGCAGCCTATGTTGTCAACAGTCTCAGGTAAAATGTGTGGTCTGGTTCATTTGCGCCACTTGTGTAGTTATGATTCCTTTATGTGCGTCAGTATATCTGTCCTCACAGGCAGACCGCTGCTTCTTGTCTTGTCCCCATATGTTTCTTTTGTCCTTATTTTCCTGATGTTTTTTCTCCTGGATCATCCTCTATTGTGGACTCGAGACTGACTTCAGGAAATCGATGGAGATAGAATGGCACACTCTTTTGTCACATACAAAATTGTCACCGCTGATCAGTTTCAAGATACATGTTGTATCGTTCCCCTTGTTACTGTGTCCGCAGAATGTGTTTGCATCCCATGATCACCAGCAACAAGAAATTAGCAACATCTTTCATCACGTTTATATATGTAAGTATGTTACTGTGTATTTCAATTAATGAACACTTAGCCTCTAGTAAAGCATTTCATAATCATTAGGACGTTTGTCAATGTAATCGAGAGTATCGCAGCGACCACAATTACACCCTTAAACAAGCAATGCCGGACCAAAGAGAAAAGCCATAAATCTAATAGCTCATGTTCGTTCACAGCACGTTCATGGAGCGGAACAGTTTCACATACACACACACACAAACACACACACAAACATACAAACCGAGGCGCACAACAAACACATCAGATGACTTGATATTCAACACAGAAGTGGTACTTTTAGCCACAGAACGCTTGTTGACTGAGCTTTGTCTAACCATCTCAATACCTTGATATTTCCAGCGCCAGGGTTCTGTAGACGTCTGTCATATGTGGGATTGTGTCTTGTGTAGATAGAGTGTATTCCAAACAAGCATCAAAGCTCAACTCCAGAGAGAGTGTGTTCCTGAGCACTTCTTGCTTCTTTAAAAGCATAAATCAATTGGCTGGTTACAGAGTGTTTTAAGACTTCACATTTGAGCAGACATTTTAGGATATAACCAGATCAGGATTAGACGACTCGCATACATACATGTTTGGATTAGGCCCACATGGTTAGCGCTTCTTGGATGGAATTTTATTAGTTCATTGGCAGGAAACTATACCGTTGTGTCCAGATGATCAAAACGATATCACGTTAAAAAAATACTAGCTGTTCATGAAAGTGAAACGACAAAAAACATTCTACCATCATATATATAGAATATAAAGGAAACTAAATGGACTGATCAGGTCATACTTTTAACATTTAACACTTGGAATAAAATTTGTTACACGATAAAAGTGCTGCCAAGGTTTTAATAAATACTCGGACACGGGAAAATGGAATAGCAAATGGAGATGACGTGTACCTGTTTCAGTTAACTGTACTTACTGGGCTTTAAGGCCCTATTGTCAGGGGGAAAAATGGCGATGACCTGTACATGTTTCAGTATCTGTACTTACAGGGCTCTAAGGGTGTACATGTTACAACAACTGTACGTACAGGGCTCTAGGATTTACATGTTACAGTAACTGTACTTACAATGCTCTAGGGTGTACATGTTACAGTAACTCTACGTACAGGGCTCTAGGGTGTACACGTTACAGTAACTGTACTTACAGGGCTCTACGGTGTACATGTTACAGTAACTGTACTTACAGGGCTCTAGGATGTACATGTTACAGTAACAGTACTACTTACAGGGCTCTAGGGTGTACATGTTCCAGTAACTGTACTTACAGGGCTCTAGGGTGTACATGTTACAGTAACTGCACTTACAGGGCTCTAAGGGTGTACATGTTACAATAACTGTACTTACCGGGCTCTATGGTGTACATGTTACAGTAACTGTACTACTTACAGGGCACTAGGATGTACATGTTACAGTAACTGTACTTACAGGGCTCTAGGGTGTACATGTTACAGTAATTGTACTTACAGCTCTCTAAGGTGTACATGTTACAGTAACTTCACTTACAGGAATCTAGGGTGTACATGTTACAGTAACTGTACGTACAGGGCTCTAGGGTTTACATGTTACAGTAACTGTACTTACAGGGCTCTAAGGTGTACATGTTACAGTAACTGCACTTACAAGATTCTAGGGTGTACATGTTACAGTAACTGTACTTACAGGGCTCTAGGGTGTCCATGTTGCAGTAACTGTACTTATAGGGCTCTAAGGTGTACATGTAACACTAACTGTACGTACAATGCTCTAGGGTGTACATGTTACAGTAACAGTACGTACAGGTCTCTAAAGCCCCTCTTAGTAAAACAGACATGTACACAACTAAAGTTCTGAAAATGTTGGAAGTCCAGAAGTGGGCGAACAATCAGAACTTGAAGCCAGAGTTTACAGCTGGTAACCTGAAGGAGAAAGAGGTCAGGGGACAAAAATTCCATGTTGAAACTCTGTGCATTGAAGTGACTATAGTTCGTTTAACATCTCATGAACACATTTGCAAGCCCTTTCCTCGAAAACTGCCTGTTTCCAACGATTTTTTTCTTGCTTGCAGACTTTGAATATCTATGACTCAAAAATAATGGTATTCTTTAGTTCATAGATGCTCAGGATGCTGAATACGTGTTACTTCATGTGATCTTTTCTAACCATTGTAAATAAGTGGAGTGAGCTTTTAGATTTTAACAGTAAAAATTGTAGTTTCTGGTTTTATTACTATTATTATTATCATTTTTATTGTTTGTCAGAGGCTTGTATTCACTATACATTGATAGGAAAGTAAATTTCTTTGTATAGGTGGACTTTTTTCTTTTTCTTAAGTTGCAGTTTTCTTAAAGTTTTTCTATTTGTAATCTTCTCTCAAAAATACGTAAGCTGCTTATGACATGTTTGACACGATGCTTGTCTAAAGTCCCCTGTAATTGGATGACTGCTGCAAAAAAAAAGTGGAACAGAACATGTATTTTCAATGTTTGTAAATGTACAAAACATGAGGAGAAACATTACTATTTTTTACACAAGGGAAATGATTTCCAATTTGAACACTCATTTAAGATTTTAATTCATTATATTAAATATATTGATGTATTTACATAATTGTTGGCATTTTTTTTCAAAATATATTTAAATTACTGTTTTTGTAGTGCAGTTACATGCAGTAGTTATTTGTCCTAGGAATGCTTATACATGTGATTTCAATATGTTGATAGTATCGTAAATCTGTTTCAGCTCTTAGTAAGTTCACAACAGCCACAGCACTGACATGTGATCTATAGCGTCTGTTACCTAGCTTGTTTTAATTTTTCACAGGCGCATTGATTTGTGCCTTGTACTTAAAACAAAACATAAATAAAGATCCCTTTTCACCCATTTAGGGGCATCGGGTATATGGGAAGAGCGTATATTTTTTTTCAGACCATCGGCACTAGGTGGGTAATGTGATCAGCATTACGTCGACCGTCTCAACTCCCCCTGGAGAGCCCATCCTGGTACCCATTTTAGGCTGGGTCGATCTGCGACGCCCCAAACCACGATAACAATCGACACAACCAGCAGTGGGTTTCGAGTCGGACTCGCAACGCATAAGTCACGGACGCCGCAAAAAAAAAAAAAAAAAATCTACTTAATACAAATGTTTCCAACTTATATGGCTTTTTTTCACATTGTCCTTATCATGTTTGAGGGCACCATGGCTGGGAGTGCAAGGGGTCAGCCCTAGGATTTAAGGCCGTATATCCAGTGAAGCTATCATGATCTGTGGAACATGTATTTAAATTCCCCCTATGGGTTTCTGGGCTTTATTTGGGGGAAGGGGGGGGGGGCAAATAAAAACACTGCTTTAAGCATGTCGTAAAAAAAAAACAATTTTTCCAAATCGTTGTACATTTTTTTTTTCTGAAAAGCGAGTTTTTTTTTTTTTTTTTTTGATCCTCACGGGAACCTCTTTCTGCAGCTGCTAAAGGAATGAGTGGAGGAAAAAAACACATAAATTATGATATTATATTGCGATTATTATTACCATATTTTTCTTCTGCAATTATAAAACAGAATCCAGCTGTTCTTTCTTCCGCATTCATTCTTACTATTGGCTCCCTCTATTTCTAATATATAAGTTCATAATATTCTTCTTAAACAAGGCTTGATATTTACATGACGAGTGGCATCATTCACATCGGCCTTCCTCATTTATTCCAAAAACATCAGGCTTTATTATTTTTTTTTTTATAGTTTATTGACACGAAAACATAAACGATCCAAACATTAAAAAAAAAATTAATAAGCAGCAAAGGGTCAGTGTGTAATTTTCTAAAATAATCTATCTATCTATCTATCTAATCTATCTATCTATCTATCTATCTATCTATCTATCTATCTATCTATCTATCTATCTATCTATCTATCTATCTATCTATCTATCTATCTATCTATCTATCTATCTATCTATCTATCTATCTATCTATCTATCTATCTATCTATCTATCTATCTATCTATCTATCTATCTATCTATCTATCTATCTATCTATCTATCTATCTATCTATCTATCTATCTATCTATCTATCTATCTATCTATCTATCTATCTATCTATCTATCTATCTATCTATCTATCTATCTATCTATCTATCTATCTATCTATCTATCTATCTATCTATCTATCTATCTATCTATCTATCTATCTATCTATCTATCTATCTATCTATCTATCTATCTATCTATCTATCTATCTATCTATCTATCTATCTATCTATCTATCTATCGTCCGTCCGTCTATCTATCTATCTATCTATCTATCTATCTATCTATCTATCTATCTATCTATCTATCTATCTATCTATCTATCTATCTATCTATCTATCTATCTATCTATCTATCTATCTATCTATCTATCTATCTGTCTGTCTGTCTGTCTGTCTGTCTATCTGTCTGTCTGTCTATCTGTCTGTCTGTCTGTCTGTCTGTCTGTCTGTCTGTCTGTCTGTCTGTCTGTCTGTCTGTCTGTCTGTCTGTCTGTCTGTCTGTCTGTCTGTCTGTCTGTCTGTCTGTCTGTCTGTCTGTCTGTCTGTCTGTCTGTCTGTCTGTCTGTCTGTCTGTCTGTCTGTCTGTCTGTCTGTCTGTCTGTCTGTCTGTCTGTCTGTCTGTCTGTCTGTCTGTCTGTCTGTCTGTCTGTCTGTCTGTCTGTCTGTCTGTCTGTCTGTCTGTCTGTCTGTATCTATCTATCTGTCTGTCTGTCTGTCTGTCTATCTATCTATCTATCTATCTATCTATCTATCTATCTATCTATCTATCTATCTATCTATCTATCTAACATATATTTCTATTTTAATAATTTTTTCGATGATTTTTTTTTCTTCGGAGTGGGAAATATTTTTGGGGGGGGGGGGGGGGGGGAGGGAATTATGCCAGACACTGTTAGCTAAGAGAGCTTAAAACATTATTTTCAAGTTCTCATTTCTTAACTATTTCTATTTTAATACTTTCGCCAGAGATGATTTTTCAATCCTTCGGAGAGGGAGATATGACTGGGTGGAGGGGAGAGGGAAGGGAGGTGAGGGTTATGACAAACACTGTTAGTTGAGAGCTACTTTCTTTTTTTTTTCCATTTCACCATTCGAGGCCACAGCAACGAATGGCAGGGCACAGCTAGTTTACTGTATATGGTATATGTTCCGTACATTTAATCACACAATTGCACAATGCACGTAGGAAATAATCAGAAATCGAATATTTCGCTTGCAATTTTTGTGTCATTTAAGCCGTCCCCTTGTGCGACTTTTTTTTTTCTTGTTTTGTTATTTGAAGCCCCACCCTGGCTGTTGCCGGGGGCGCCGAATATAGCTAGGCCACAATTGTGGCAATGGCAGCTGAAAGAGGTTGTAGGGTTCTCTCCACAGGTGATCCCCATCCGCATGGTGACATTTTGTGTCACCTGTGGTGCTTATCGCGTGTGGGGTGTCACAAACAATCATTTCTGTGAAGACGACAGAGCACATCAATGAGATCTGAGAATTTACTATTTCTCTTAATGACAAACTATTATTATTTTCTGGACCACAATTCATACAGTGTTTCCTAAGTGAGATAATTTCTGTATAACAAACTGCAACTGTTAGGCACATAGATATGCACCTGCCAAAAATTAACACATTTCCACTTTACAACTCTTACAGTGGGACGTATTTAGCCAAAAAATGTTTGCTAGACAGTTGCAGAGAATACGTTTTATGATAGTACCTATCAAGCAACAGAATGCATACATCAGACACAGTGTCTGGCTTGATTTATAGGTTGACGTTATAACCTACAATTCGCGGTCTGACTTCAAGGAATCGATGTATATAAAATATCAGAATCATTTGTAACAAAAAATACATTTACAGTTAATTTTAACAAATAGGTAGATTGAATCGCCTCCCTTGTTGACGTGAATGTATACTGTTTCTATTGAATGTGCTTGTGACCCCTGAAGCCCTCAAACACAGTTTAACAGAGGTCGTCGTCACTGTTATGTGTGTATACATTTTAATGCAAACTTCAACAAGTGAGCAATTACCATTTAAGTATATCATTGTCAGTTTCACAGTTGCCGACGAAATCAGGTGTTTCGGCAGCTCTGACACACACAGTTAAGCACAGCTACATCCAAAACAAATGAACGGACACTGTCAGACCAAAAGAAGAAAAATTATCATCAGTTATCAGTTATTCGTTTGGCGTTTCTATTTGCAGTGTTGATTTAACAACATCGTGATTTTTCAAGTCACCTTTATACCTCTTTTATGGAAGGGGATGGAGGTGGACGGTGTTGTGTGTTAAGTGTGGACATCCAATTTAAAAAAAAAAAAAAGAATAATAAAACTAGGCAATTATAATACTGCGGCCACATACAAGTCGATAATATGACAATGAAATTACCATAAACATATAAGTACATGGGTGAAAACCTGAACTGCTCCGACATGATGAGAGAAGAAATACAATCTAGAAAACAATCTGGAAATAAAGTATACTATGCCCTTCTGCTAAAGTCAAAGTGTCTGTCTCGCAACACCAAGAACAAAATATGTAAAACTTTAATGAGACCAGTTGTTTTGGTGGTTCTGAGGCTTGGAGCACAACTAGAAGAGATTCCTACGTCGAATCTTTGGACTTAACAAAGACGCAAACAACGAGAAATGAAAAGTGAGAGTTGCAATATGTCGTGCTCCACTTTTAATAATCGTATTCTGACCTTTCGCTAGTTGTCTGGGAGATGATGTGTCTACTGGATGATATTACTCACATTCTAAGATGTCATAGCTGTGACAAGTCGACACACTTGTTTGTCAGGAATTAGAATATTGCGCATAATTAGAATAATCAAGTCTTGGCAACCTTAAAATTCTTTTCTAGAACCAATATGTGTTTATTATCAGAAATATTTACACATTAATAACTTAGTTATATAAATAGCATCTGATGCAATCGTTGACATGTCATATTAAAGAACGAGAGCCTTATCGTACTGTCTTTCTAGAAGGCCATAGAAGGACACATGCAAATCCAATTAGTATATTTGGGTATAGACAATCTGATGCAATTAGAAAATCCCACATGAATACGCACATAGTAAACAAGTTTTAGCATTCAAAAATATACAAAGTAACAGTAATGAGTACAAAACACATACCTTGCATCCCAACACATCAATATAAAAGTGGGTAATAAACCACTTGGGTAACTCCCAGTCTACCAGACGTAATTGATGAGGAACTAGTCATATGGACCCTCACATGTTAGAAAAAATCTTTAAACTTCAGCCTACGAGACCTAGAAGAGGAGGGACTAGTAACATGGACACTTAAAGAGAACCTAATGTTATAGAAATGCCAGCTCATGACATGAAAAAGAGGAACCAGTCACATAAAGGCTCAAAAAATAGACACTAGAGAGGAGACATAAAACGAGACATCGAACTACGAGGAAAACACACAGATATCTGGATCCATGTTTAACAGAGACACATTAGATAGAAACACTACTGAGATGTTGCAGTCGGCGATTAAGCCGTTAGTACCAGACTGCACTAGCCGCCAGGGGCAGTTACATACACTAGAATCAGTTAACAAAGTAATAACATATAAAGAACACAACTGTCGTGAAGTGATCCAACCCACCCCTACAAATTAAACTATTCGTGACGTTAACGCTCCTAGCGGACAGGTCACATTTCAAAAATTGACCCTTCCTCTGGGTATATAGTCCCTCATATATGTTTATACCTCTATCTGGCGTAATAAGTATTTGTGTAAACTATAGACGTCCGGTGTAGTTTACATTTTCAAACTTTCAGTTGTGGGATATATATTTTCTGGATTAATATTCACAATTCCTAGAAGCCTTTTTACTCTTTGGCGTACTGATCTGCCACTTTTTCTGGAGACGCAAAATCGACCCGCATCATTCTCTGCCAGACTTGCTAGGTGATAGAAGTGTGCTTTACCTCTTTGATTAAATTTTGGCTCATAAATAAAACCAGTTTATTGTTTGGAGGATTCCCAAGCTTGTGTAAGTTGTTTATAGTTGACGAGTACTATGATTTATGTCTCTATAAAGTTAACCCGCTGCTGCAGGGAGGAAAGATTCACCTATGAGACAGCCCGAACAAGACCCTTCTTGGTGTCCAAGTACTCACAACCATTAAAACCAAACCGTTTCCTTCGCAAGCTGATAATTTATGCCCTACCTGACCCACCAATAATGTAAATATTTTAATCTAGCAGGTTAGTCATTCTCTAACTAACTGGCAGAGATTTAGATCGATGTGGCCGGCAGATTTAACTGGGTCAAAGTACAGCGAGCGAGACGCTGTGTCGTCAGAGATTATTTTTAGCAGACACACAACAACACAGGGTCAATTCATGGTAAGCGGGGGGGGGGGGGGAGTATAAATATATGTGAGAAAGAGATGGGATGTGTGTATCCAAGTGCAGATGTGAATGTGGAGAGATGATGTTCTATGTGTAGTAGAGTCTATCTATCTCCACTATAGAACTTGTCTCCTATCTCTTGTACTGACTGACAGACAAAGATAAACGAAGACTAAATGTCTCATTATCCTGAGAGCTATCTTCTGAGTGACTGGGATAGGTGGAAGGTAATAAATTGAGCTAGGTATGTGACTCCTGAGATGATTACTAATTCTAAGTTCCTTCCTGACACAGGATAATACCTCCCGCATACGGATCGGAAAGTCGTAGGTTCGGGTTATGACCGAGCCAGATGTTTTTTTTTATTTCTAAAATTGACCTTGGCTCACTTGTCGACCCAATCGTGTGTGGGTACCAGGTGCAGTCCTGTGAGGTAAGTTCGGCCGGCAAGATGCTGACCACATCACCCACCAAGTGCCGATTGACCTAAAAACAAAAAGTCTAGCCCTATATACCCATTACATCTGAAGGCGTGATAAAACGTTTTTGTTTTCAACCTTAACTTTAAATACGCATTGGATCACATCGTGTATATCATGTCTGTGTATTCGTGGACCTACCGTTTACAACCGTAGTTATCATAGACTGCTTTCTTTATCTCCAACTTTTCTCCCCACATAGGACCCACTTCTTTTCAACATGGCCCTGGAAAAGGTTATGAGGAAAATGAAACGAGCGTGTATTATAGAAAATTATAAAGAATACTTGGATATGCAGACGACATTGATATCGTTAGAGAAATGCACTAGAAACTGTTTAAACACTGATTCTCTTAAAAGAACCAGCTCAGAAAATGGGACTAGTTATTAACCAAGAGAAGACAGAATGCGTGATAATAACTATACAGGGAAAGGATATAAACTCCGGCCACATTCATGTTGATAATTTGAAAATCAAACGAACGGAAACGGCAATGGGTGCAAACTACATCCGCTAAAGTCTTGCAAAACCAAGATGAAAATATATGCAACGTTGAGAGGACCAGTTGTTTTATGTGGGTCTGGAAGGTGGAGCACAGCTAGTAGAGATAAAGCCTTATTACAGGTTTTCGAAAACAGTCTTTCGACGAATATTTGGACACATCAAAGATGTAAACAGTGCGGAAATGGAGAGCGAGAAGCAACAACGAAATTCATATTCTGTTTAAATCACCACTGTTCACTGGTATCATGGAGAGCTAATAGGTTGAGATGGTTGGGGCACACGGACAGAATGTCAGATGACAGAGAAGTGAAAACTGTATACACAAGGGATATGAATGTTCATGGACCACGAGGCAGACCAAGAAGTCGATATTGATAATATCTGGACAAACCTGCAAACACTTGGGGTCACCAACTGGAAAGAGAGGACCAACCTCAGAGATGAATGGGGCGGGTGATATATGCAGCAATCAAAAGAGGTCGAAATGCTGAAGAAGAACAAGATAAAACAAAAGTAGTTGTGTATCTTTTACAGGACGTTGCAGAACCGACCCCCTTTTTTTTTTAACGGTTAGGGTTTGTTTCTAAACAAATTTACGTCGAGTATGTATGTCAGTGCTTTCTGAACGTTTGGCTTCTCGATACCACTGTTAAAACAAACGCGAGGCGCAGCTGGGATCGAACCTGGCACTCCCGCATTACAAAGTACGTTCGCAAAGCCTAAGCCACAGACGCCAACAGGGACTGATACTAGTGACTTGGTATTGAGCACGGTAAAAAATGGACAAATATGGCATCAGTGGAAAACAAGCATAAGCACGTAAACATTGCAGGGTCTCACGTGGATGTACTGTCCGCGACAGGCAGGAGTGCGGGTAAATTAAAGAGCGGAGATTCTGGCTACACAAGATAGCTACAAGAAACGTGAATAGCATCTATGCATTAGAACATTTTATGCGGCAGACATACCACCATATGGGTATACACAGTGTGATATGATGTCAATCAGCAAATCAGTAATCAGCATGTTTCAAACTCATTTTGTATTGTAGATGTGTTAGTGTACATTACAGAGCTGTGTGCTGACCTCTGCCTTAGTCACCAGTTTCTAGTGTTTTACTCGTATTTACAGCGTATTTACTTGTGACTGAAACGCGACAATGTTTCTCATGTGAAGCGAGACTTCTGGTTGCACTAGATTCTACAGAGTATCGTCTTAAATGTTGTCATGGCCCACTGTCTAAAACGTCAGGCTTTACATCTAAGTGAGATTTCTAACACAAATCTCCGATGGGTGGATGCACCAGCACAGGTTAATGTCACAACCCTGTGGGGGCGGGAATGTAAATATATTACTGTCTGGCTGGCAGGTTTGTCCGCTAGCTCTGGCCGTCATGCGATTGCCTTCTAATTGCGATAACAATATAATGGACAAGGGAAACACTTTTCCAAACATTGAGAAAAAACAAGGCCTGATTTGTTTCTTCTTTAATACATTGGTTTGTATTTTATTTTAATTATTTGTTATGAAATGAACACATCTCATTTATTACACATTTCAAAGTGCTGTTATTTTACATAAATCAGAAAAAACAAAAACAAAAAACAAAATAAAAAAAAACTCTTTTGACGGAATATTCCAAAACAAAAATTAGTTCCTATATTAGCTAAATATATGGGAAGTTTCTTTAAAACGACAACCTTATAATTGACTCTTACATTTGTTCATAGACATTGTCTTTTGTTGCCTGGATTAAAAATATTTGACAGGTACATGCGTTCATGTACCTCTTGATTGTGAATAAAAGAAACACACGCTTATTTACCTCATGTCACAGGGACTAAACCAATATCGACACTGCGCCAGGGGATACATGTACACATTGAACGGTTTGTTTGAGCAATTATCAGAGAGTGTGCATAATCTTACCTGTAAAGATCACAGCTAACCTACGAATTTCCTGAGTCCTGTACTTCAACCCTCCCAAGTGTCCTATTTTTTTAATTAGTATCCTTTACAGGACGTTGCAGGACCAACCCCAGCACTTTCTGACTGCTGCGGTTTTTCTAGGCACACTTGCGTCCAGTAGTTTGCCATTGCCACTGGACGGTCGGCTTTCGGTATCACAGACGAAACCATCGCAAGACAAACCGTCCGCAGCAAAGATCAAACCCGGCACTGGTTGAGGAGGTTGGCGGGGGCGCCTAATAAATAGTTAGGTATATGTTCAATAATAACGTTTGTGTGAGGGTTTCTAGTTCAGACTGCAGCGTATCGTTGGAGCAAATCGTTGTAGCTCGTTTGGACAATGTTCGTACCAGGCCATGTTTGTACTGGATGGGTGCAAAACTATAAAAGTTTATGTACTGGCCCGTCCAAGTAAGTATCTTTCCTATATACTGATCATCGGATGGTGCCATCTTTCCTTTGTCTGATCAGGATGTTTAAAAAGGTGATAGTGTTGTTACATTCATGTTCAAGGGACAGTGAGATGTTTTTGTGTGCCCGGTTCATCTGTGTGTGTAGTATTTCTGCTTGTATCAGTGGCAACAATAAGAATGTCATCTAAAAAAGGTTTGTAACACACCAAGTTATCAATGTCTAGAGATCTTTTTTTTCCTTTAAGTGTGCCATAAAGATGTCTGCCAGGATAGGACCCAGCGGGTTTCCCATGGCCACTCTGTCAATCTGGCGGTAGGACTGCTTGAGAAAATTGAACTTGATGTTAGATGTGCACAATAACAACAGTGTCTTTAGTTTTGAGGCAGGCAGATCCGACTTTAGATTCTTCTTTGTTATACGGTCCCGGATGGTTTCAATGGTTTCTTTCAAGGGAACATTAGTTATAAGGGAGACTATATAAAAAGTATTCCCTTATTTGCATCATTTATGTAATTGTTACTGTATTAAGCACATGTCTATATTCCGCAAAATATGCCAGGCAATAAATTGTGCAATCTATTGTTTGTGTCTTCTGTGTTCAATTTTACAACGGGGAAACGTTGCTTCAATAATGAAATAATAAAATAAAAGACTCAAACAATCCAGACGTTGTTGTTTCGCATTGTTTTGAAAACATATTGTGTGTTTTCCTTGTCAATTACATTATTTTAAACTAAAATGTTCATTCTAAATTCTAAATCGCATGACAACAAGAGCTAGAAAACAAACCTGCCAGTCAGCCCATAACATCTTCAAATCCCCGCCTTGATAGATGTGTTTCAACTTGTGATTGTGCTTTCACCCAGCGGAGATTTGGGATAGTCATCTCACTGAGAGATAAAGACATGTTTTAGACAGCTACGGTCTTGTCCTTTATTCTAGATGAAAATTTCAAACCAGATCTTTCACCAGAGAACAGAAACATGGGTATACATTATTGCATCATCTAGCCTAGCGTTTTCATCTATTAGTTGTTGTTCCTCTAATTCTGCTATATGGTACACTCTACATTATCTTTCTAGTATGATAAAGACCTGATGGAAACATCCTCTGTTTGTATTCAAGTCGACCCATTCCTGCCCCCTGTGTATTTGCTCGATGAACTAGCCTGATGGTATCCTTAGTTTGTTCAATCTTAGTCTAGAATCTTTCAAGATGCATTGCAGATGATGTCTTTCATCATTAGTAATTCGCGTATAGGTCTTAGCTTGTGCCAGTGACAGTTTGAGAAGAATACCAAGGACAGTATGGAATGATAGAAAAACAAACGTTCTCCTGGGGAAACGTGAAAACGGCAATAGGATTAGACATTTTAAAATGAGACAGTCGGACATAATATTCTTAAAGCTGCTTTCATGAGGTACATCTATGTGTACCTGACAAAGATTTTTATAATAAGCAAGAAACTACCCTGCAAGTTACCGAAATGTGGCAGTCTTCCAGGTGTGCTCGAAAATTGCAACAATTTTGTTATAAGGTGTAATGTATCATGACAAAAAAAAATGTATGTGTCATACAAAAACTGTTAGAGGCACGCCATATAGATTTGCACAACAATATCGACTGTTTGTTGTCGAGTAATCCATGCTTGCCGAATGCCCGTTTAATTTGCCCTCTTTCTTGAATTCTCAATTCATCAATATCAACATATACGTCGAATTGTTTCCCTTAATGAGGATTTTCCTGTACCTGTGTTTTTGTGCGTGTATCTCTCGTTGTCAGTTATTATAACACAATCGTGCCATTAACTTGTTCCTCGTTGTGTGTGTGTTGTGTGTGTGTATGTGTGTGTTTGTGTGTGTGTAGGCAATATGTTGCAATCTCAAAGAATGAATCATTTACTGCTGAGTAGCTAGCTCATAGTCAATGTCAGCACACATTTTGTTTTATTAATCAAAAATGTTATCTTCCACAATGTGTGTCACTATTCTACCAGTGTGATGAATGCGCTGATGCACGTTTATAGACATTTACCGCAGTTTAAAACAGGAACACGACGGCTGATGTTACTATTTTATCCTCAATCACCCATTTCTTTAGTGCACTCTTGCGGGTATATATCAATGTTAGTAAATGTGTCATTACAGACAATTTTGATGATCTTTTAGTTTAATTTTTTTGTTTAAAATGCATCCATCAGCTCTGAATCCTGCCTGTTATTCTTTTGCATGTAGAATGTTACTCGTTTATTTAGGACTGTTTCTAGTATATTTCCAAGGTGGGATATTAGTGATATTGGTCTATAAAAAAATACATTTTTTAAAGGGTCCTTATTATTCTTTTTAATTGCTATAACGGTCGCCTCTTTCCATCTTTTGTTAATCCCGCTTCTCTCCACACGACACTGTACAAATTCGTCATCTTTTTTAATGGTTTTAGCTGGTAGCATTTTCTTTATTGTGTAGTTTAGAACGTCAGCTCCGGCTGCTGTGTTAGATTTGGCTTGGACTGTCGTTTTACCTTTTTTTTTTTTGAAGGTATATCTGCATCTAGGAATATGTTTTTATTTTTCATTGGGTGTTTGGTTTCCTTCAGTTGTAAATCGGTACAATATATACATATAATAAGGAAAAGATCAACAAGAGTTCATTGAATGGAGCTCAGGAATCAATGATACAACCCAGATATTGAAGCAGCCAGATCTTGTTCCAGGAGAGTACACGCGTTCATCATCGGTCTGATCAGGTGCTGTGGGAATAGAGCATGAAGGGTGAATAAAAGATCACTTAGCCCAGTTCGTAGGTCAATGCCCCCCCCCCCTCTCAGTCCATGGTGATTCGACTGTAGTTGACTCAATCGGTGGTTGGGCCTTGATTTGATCTGTTACAATCTGACTGTCACGAGCTAGGACACAGGAACTGCCCAGGATCCCAACAAAGCTCTTGGAGACTGGTTCTCTGGATTGATGACATAGGTGTCTGCAATTGTCCACTGGTCCTGGAACTCTCAAACAAGCTCTTGCCATGTTGAGGTAGTGGCACAGCATACAGGACTTTTGGATACTCTTGGTGCACAGAATGGTATGGGTTGGTGGTGGTTGGCTGGACTGTGATTCGTCTGCCTGATCTCTAAGGAGGTATCATCCTGTCTTGGAAGAACTCAAAATTAGTAATCAGCCTTATTCACACACCAGCTCATCTCACCTCTGCCACCTATCTCCATCCTCAGAGTGTAACTCTTAAGAACAGGAGACAATGTCTCCTTTCACTTATCTGTCTATAAAATAGTGCAACAGATAGAAAACAAGGTATATAGTGGAGATAGATAGACACTACCACACATAGATCATCCTCTCTCCACCCTCACATCTGCACTTGCAGACATACAAAGTTTACAGTTGGTACCTATATATATTCCGTCTCCACAGGCCGTTTACTACACACCCACTGAATCTGTGTCAAACAAACCTTTGACTCAGAGCGCCTAGCCCTGACTGCCGGTAAAGATGACCTAAATTCCCTGTTTCATTTACGCGACACAAAACTTCGTTTGACTGGTCAGAGAATAATTATTTGTAGGGTTTAATATCTTTACAAATGGTGTGGGTTATGTAGAGCACCAACTAATTAGTCTGTACAGGGGAAGGTCTAAGGTTCGGATCCTGATCTCTGGACATCCAGAACGGTCGAACTCTGCCCTCTCCGCAGCAGTGGCCAACTTTAAAAAGACATCAGTTATGGTACTCGCAAACTATAATCAACTTACCCAAGCTTAGGAAATCTTCCAAGATAGAAATGGAACTTTGAATGCCCCAATTTCTACATAGACTGTATACACGTCTTGACACTTTGGGCATAGGCGAAAGAATGCTTTTTCAAAATCAAACTAGCGTCTCTAGGAAGGAAGTCCCATGTATTCCTGCCTAAGGAGTAAACCGGTTTTACATGAATTTCTAATAAAATACCAGAAATCGCCAACCTACAGTTGCAAGTTTGAAAATGAAGATTTATCAAAGCAACTAGAGGGTCTAGAAATGAGTATATTACCAGATAAAGGTATAGATCAATATAAGGTACTATATACCCTTCCGGACGGGTTCAAGTTGGAAATTTGACTGTCCGCGAGGGAAATTAAAGTCACGACTCATCCATTGTGTAGGGTGACTGCTCACCCCACGACAATTGCATTAAGGCTCAGATTTAAGAGTTTCCTCAAGTCGTATCCAGCTGTATGGATTATATAGACTAAACTGTATTGTGTGACATTAATTTAATTTTTTTAAAATTAATATGTGGATAATATATAAGGGACATTTTTTTTTATAGAAAGCATAGTATATCCCAGCTGTACCTAGATTTGTCTTTTACAATTTTTGGTAGGTACGCATACAGATGTGCCCTATAAATGTAAACTAAACGACGAGTGACTGCATTCGTTTTTTTTTAATTGTTTATTGTGTGTCTGCTATAACAATGTCCCACTCAACATCATTATTACACAATGCCTAACCTGCTCTTATTTCCTATGTTTTCCTTGATCAGAGGTGACTATGTGTGCTTACTGATGATTGTAATGATAGTTTTCCTTAACCACACACATCGCAGGCAACAACAGCACCGTGTTCTAGTGTCGCACTGATATCTTGTTATTTCTGGTGACGTCCCATGCTTATATCACCCACCTGTCCTGGCGATTTCCACCACTGTTTAATTAAGCAGGGGTGGGTGGGAGGGGGGAGGGGGTTTAAAGGGGTGTTGCCGTGGTCAAACCGGTTGCTGGCTTCTGAAAGTAGTGGATGCATATAACGGATACGACGTTCAGTTTACTAGTTCCGTTAATACTATGTGCTGGAGATGGTCCTTGGAGTCATGGATACCGGGCTTTGTGTGACACCTCTGGCAGGTGGTTAGCTGTTCTGTGGGGGAGAGAGAGAGAGAGAGAGAGAGAGAGAGAGAGAGAGAGAGAGAGAGAGAGAGAGAGAGAAGAGAGAGAGAGAGAGAGAGAGATCTATGTTGTACAAATCCTGGTGCATTTATGATAATCCTCCTGACTTGAACTTTATCCTTCCAATTATTTGCTCAGCGCCACGACACATCCTAATGACCTCTATTCGCATGACTTCTGCAGACATTTCCTGTCAATATTAACTGTTTCTACTGGCATATTGTCCTCCAGTTTGTGGTCAAAGATTGTAAAAATACACGGAAGAAACGGTTGTGTTTTTAACAGGACACAACTGGACACGGCCTAAATAGGACCTCACGAACCAGACGCTGTCGCAATTATCAGTCAGTCAGACAATTTTATTCTATACAATGCTTGATGACAAATTTTACTAATTTGTGTTGGTAGTGATCAGGGGATACAAACACATTCTAAAGACACAATAACAAGGGGGATGATGCAGTTTATATCACAAAAACTAGCAATTGTGAAGACATTATTTGTGACAATGGAATCTCCCTTCCTAAACGCGTGCATTCATGAAAGGCAACCGGCAGTATTTGCTTGTACAATCTACTTGGAATTTAAGTAAAACACATTGTTTGAGCTACGCATACTGAAGTTTCATAGACATCGTCGCAACACATTTTAAATGCAACAGTTGAGCGAACCCGTCTGACAATTAAGCATACAATAGGATACAATACGTGGAAATCCATGTTTAAATGGAATTTGTGGCAGGTACATGCATATGTGCCTAATATTTTTAATTGAAAACGCAGAAAGTATCTCACTTATTTAACGATGTGTTCACCATTGTCAAGGACAATGATAATGGTTAGACACTTTTTGATTCTCAGGTGAAATGGATATGGCCGGTCGTCTTCACACAAACATGAAGTGACATGTTGGAATTACTGGTGATCTCGTACAAGTATTACGCCATTGGATATCTTTCTTCTACACAGTACAATGTGCTCGTGGCTACGTGTATGGAACGTATACATTCAATGCAGGGACTGGAAGCAGAGAGAATGTGTCGATGGTAGTTTCTTGTTTGGTAGAGGGGGGGGGGGGGGTGGAGGAAGGCTTCAGATCCTTCAGTATGTTTTGTGAGGGAGCTTAACTCTTTGAGTCCCAGAGGGTTTAGCATCATAGGCCCAAGGGGTAGTCAAGAGACACGTAAAATCATGCGTTCTAGACAGTAACCTATGAAGGTATGATGGGTTCTTTGGGACTCAAAGAGCTAAGGACCCCTGAGAATTCTGCAAGTGTAAAAATAATAACAATTATAATAATAGCAATAGTGTCCTAAAATGCAAATACATATAAGTATGCATTTTAAATAATGTGAAGCAAAATAAACATATTTCTAAAAAAGAGACCTTTCCTTGACGGGTAGGTAACAGCGAATCTCCTGCACTAATCTTCTAGCATCTGAGGGGTGAGTAGCACAGGCGTTTTGTCTTAAAATGGTTCTGAGCTCTCAAAAGGTCGTGTTTGAAGGAAGAGTGAATGTGACAGTGTGTAAATGAAGACGTAAAGGAGATTCTATACCTTGAGAGCACAGCCTGATGTGACGAGAGGATCTGGCCGATACTAGACGCTCAGAGAAAAGGCAAGACGGACGTTTAACCAGAATGCTACTGACACAATTAGTATTGGAGCTCTGAGCTGGCTGCTCAAAGTGAGGACGGAGGGCTTATGTGAATGTCCTGAGTGTTGTGATGTCTGTTTTTTAATCAGCTCAGCTTATCAACTTAACGCTAGTACTTATTATTAGCCACATGTTATAGCAGGAGAGGGAAGAGGAGGGCGAAATGTTTTATTTCCATACTGAAACTGTGGCTGGGTCATGATGTGTATCACTTACCGTCTGTCGCTGATGTCGTTGTTATTTCGAATGTGTCGATTCTACTCCTTTTGTAATGTGTCATGCTGTCTGTCACTGATATCGTTGTTGTATTTTATGTGGAAGTTCTACTTCTAATGTAATATGCCTTACCGTATGTCAATGATATTGTCGTTATATCATCTGTGTTGGTTCTACTCATTATGTAATGTATCCTACAATTTGACTGTGATATCATTGTGGGTATATCCGTGTCGTGTTGCCATTATATGGGTCTGTCCCATCACAGGTCCATGTCACCACACAAGTAGCAAGCTGCCGTCAATACCGCTAGGCACCGCACTGAACTTAATTGTTTCAACATGCTGAATCTATTTAATGCCATGTTAAGTAAAAATGGTGGTTCTCTACATTGGTGTACAGGTTAAGTAACCGTAGTGGTGTCTCTACATTGGTGTACAGGTTAAGTAATCATAGTGCTGTCTCTACACTGGTGTACAGGTTAAGTAGCCGTAGTGGTGTCCCAATATTGAGGTACAAGATAAGTAACCGTGGTGGTCTCCCAAAATTAGAGTACAGGATAAGTAACCGTAGTGGTGTCTCTACATTGGGGTACAAGTTAAGAAACCGTAGTGCTGTCCCTACATTGGGGTACAGGTTAAGTAACAGTAGTGGTGTCCCTAAACTGGGGGACAGGTTAAGTAACTAGTGGTGTCCCTACATTAGCGTACATGTTAACTAACTAGTGGTGTCGCTACATTGGGGTACAGGCTAGGTAACTGTAGTGGTGTCCCTATATTGGGGTACAGGTTAAGTAATTAGTGGTGTCCCTACATTGGTGTACAGGTTAAGTAACTGTAGTGGTGTCTCTACATTAGGGTACAGATTGAGTAACTGTAGTGGTATCCCTACATTAGGGTACAGATTGAGTAACTGTAGTGGTGTCTCTACATTAGAGTACAGATTGAGTAACTGTAGTGGTGTCTCTACATTAGGGTACAGATTGAGTAACTGTAGTGGTGTCTCTACATTAGAGTACAGATTGAGTAACTGTAGTGGTGTCTCTACATTAGGGTACAGATTGAGTAACTGTAGTGGTGTCTCTACATTAGGGTACAGATTGAGTAACTGTAGTGGTGTCTCTACATTAGGGTACAGATTGAGTAACTGTAGTGGTATCCCTACATTAGGGTACAGATTGAGTAACTGTAGTGGTGTCTCTACATTAGAGTACAGATTGAGTAACTGTAGTGGTGTCTCTACATTAGAGTACAGATTGAGTAACTGTAGTGGTGTCTCTACATTAGAGTACAGATTGAGTAACTGTAGTGGTGTCTCTACATTAGAGTACAGATTGAGTAACTGTAGTGGTGTCTCTACATTAGGGTACAGATTGAGTAACTGTAGTGGTGTCTCTACATTAGGGTACAGATTGAGTAACTGTAGTGGTATCCCTACATTAGGGTACAGATTGAGTAACTGTAGTGGTGTCTCTACATTAGAGTACAGATTGAGTAACTGTAGTGGTGTCTCTACATTAGAGTACAGATTGAGTAACTGTAGTGGTGTCTCTACATTAGAGTACAGATTGAGTAACTGTAGTGGTATCCCTACATTAGGGTACAGATTGAGTAACTGTAGTGGTGTCTCTACATTAGAGTACAGATTGAGTAACTGTAGTGGTGTCTCTACATTAGAGTACAGATTGAGTAACTGTAGTGGTGTCTCTACATTAGAGTACAGATTGAGTAACTGTAGTGGTGTCTCTACATTAGAGTACAGATTGAGTAACTGTAGTGGTGTCTCTACATTAGGGTACAGATTGAGTAACTGTAGTGGTGTCTCTACATTAGGGTACAGATTGAGTAACTGTAGTGGTATCCCTACATTAGGGTACAGATTGAGTAACTGTAGTGGTGTCTCTACATTAGAGTACAGATTGAGTAACTGTAGTGGTGTCTCTACATTAGAGTACAGATTGAGTAACTGTAGTGGTGTCTCTACATTAGAGTACAGATTGAGTAACTGTAGTGGTATCCCTACATTAGGGTACAGATTGAGTAACTGTAGTGGTGTCTCTACATTAGAGTACAGATTGAGTAACTGTAGCGGTGTCTCTACATTAGAGTACAGATTGAGTAACTGTAGTGGTGTCTCTACATTGGGGTACAGGCTAGGTAACTGTAGTGGTGTCTCTACATTAGAGTACAGATTGAGTAACTGTAGTGGTGTCTCTACATTAGAGTACAGATTGAGTAACTGTAGTGGTGTCTCTACATTAGAGTACAGATTGAGTAACTGTAGTGGTGTCTCTACATTAGAGTACAGATTGAGTAACTGTAGTGGTATCCCTACATTAGGGTACAGATTGAGTAACTGTAGTGGTGTCTCTACATTAGAGTACAGATTGAGTAACTGTAGTGGTGTCTCTACATTAGAGTACAGATTGAGTAACTGTAGTGGTGTCTCTACATTGGGGTACAGGCTAGGTAACTGTAGTGGTGTCTCTACATTAGAGTACAGATTGAGTAACTGTAGTGGTGTCTCTACATTAGAGTACAGATTGAGTAACTGTAGTGGTGTCCCAACGTTGGGGGTACCGGTTAAGTAACTGTAGTGGTGTCTCTACATTAGA
The DNA here is from genome assembly GCA_905116865.2 of Candidula unifasciata. Taxonomy (NCBI): domain Eukaryota; kingdom Metazoa; phylum Mollusca; class Gastropoda; order Stylommatophora; family Geomitridae; genus Candidula; species Candidula unifasciata. The sequence goes on from CAJHNH020003064.1 coordinate 62,440, forward strand.
GTACAGATTGAGTAACTGTAGTGGTGTCTCTACATTATAGTACAGATTGAGTAACTGTAGTGGTGTCCCTACATTAGAGTACAGATTGAGTAACTGTAGTGGTTTCTCTACATTAGAGTACAGATTGAGTAACTGTAGTGGTGTCCCTACATTAGAGTACAGATTGAGTAACTGTAGTGGTGTCTCTACATTAGGGTACAGATTGAGTAACTGTAGTGGTGTCTCTACATTAGAGTACAGATTGAGTAACTGTAGTGGTGTCCCAACGTTGGGGGTACAGATTGAGTAACCGTAGTGGTGTCCCCACATTGGGATACACGTGTTAACATTATTTATAGACATGGCTGTGTGTTTAGTGTATTTTGTGTTTGTGGTTACAAGTGTTGCCTTTTTGTACAAATTTTGTGGATCGCCTGTTTACAGAGCTTTGTTGTTTGTATATGTGATGGTTCAGTGTGTTGCGGGATGTAACACTCGGTATAGAACATATATTTACAACAGTGCTTTTTTCAGCCCACTAAATGAAGGTAAAGGAAAGCAGATGGAGATGGAGTGTGAGGGACATAACAACAACAACAAGAATCAGATACAAGCAATGGAAGGTGGGCAGCGGGTAAGAACAGAAACGAGAAAGATAAAAACTGTAATGCTCAAGGATTGCCATTTCTAAAAAAGCCCTACACTGTTTGGACTTTACGTTACTCTGTGCTTAGTCTGAGGCCCCACTATAACCTTACCGTTAAATGGGGATTTTGGGATTTGTACCTGTGAGATTTTTATTCGGAAAGTTGCACTTTTGCGTCACCAGGTTTTAACTCCCCAGAGTGCGATCCAGCCTCATTCACTCTTGCATGTGTGTTTATCACAGGAACAAGCGAACTGTTCAGAGGCGTCCTCAATCTATCTCGGCTAGATGTACGTTGGTAGTTCGCGGTGTGTCTATATATATATTCTAGTTTTGTAGCCCGTGTTGGGCGTGCCAAAATTTGGAGAATGCGATGATATCAAATGGCTTATATCAGTAAAATCATCCATGCATGTGTGAGTTCAGATTGTGCCACCATGTGGGTGAGGATCACCGAGGAGAGGTTCAAGAAAACACGTTCAGCATTTAGGCCATATTTATCGCCAGGCGTATTGCGGCCCCTGGCAAAAGCCAGAATAGGGCTTCAAAGAATAAAAAATCTCATCCTAAAAATTACAAGAACAAAATTAGTTCCTTTTTTTTTAATCAAGAAGAACTTTTTTGTCGAACTCATGTCAGACTATGATGAGGAGTTGCATTTTTTTCGTGTTTCCTTCTTATTCTTCTTTGTGTTTGTGTGTGTGTGTTTGTGTGTGTGTGTATGTGTGTGTGTGTGTATGTGTGTGTAGACTCCTTGGTTTTTACTTCTCCGCAAACTTCTAAGTGTTTAATTTGCTTTGGGGTTTTACGTAGTGTATTCATTATTATCGTCACTTTGTTGTGTAAAGCTCTAATTATTTCCATTTGCTTGTGACAATATAAAAACGGAACATTTTTCCCTTGCGAACATATATGTATACACTGAAATGGTTTTAAAACATGTATATAGTTCAGCATAATAGGAACTACTTTGTTATGTACATATTTATCGATTGTTTTATTGTGTGTGTGTGTGTGTGTGTGTGTGTGTGAATGAAATAGCCTAGTGCAGGACTATCAACAAAGTTGACTCCAGGGTCAAAATGTTGGGGTGTTGGATGGTTGTAGGAGCTGCGCCCCCCCCCCCGCCCGGACCACTAAGACCCACCAACACAACAAATTGTTATCCTATAAGGGCAGTGCAATTCATATATACATTTACATATGTGGACACTACCCTGACTGACGTCACACCCCACGAGGACATCACACCGAGCGACCATACCTCGTGACACAAAGTACTACAATTCAGGTAAGGATCGCTCTGGGACAGGTCCCAGAAACTACGTTCAACCCATAAGTTGGGTTAACAGACAGGGTAAGGGTTCATTAAAAAATTACGTGGAGACAGGCATTCTTTGACGCGAGACACCATGGTCTCGTCTTTGGACAATATATACTGAACAAATGCATTCATCTGCATATCAATTCAATGGCACGTGATTGTTTTAAGTTGTGCAGAAAATATTCAGAACATCCTATAAAATAAAAGTGTTTCAGTCTTAAGGTACGCTAGTGCGTACATGTCAAATATTCGTTTCGACAAAGAAACAGTCTACCAGAATTAAACAAAACCAAAGACAGCGATAAATATGAACATTTATCGATGTCTTTAATAAAGCCACTGTGAGCTATTATACATCAATCAGTAACACGTTTAATGTTGACTGTTGAATTAAGAACTGACATCATCGCAATCAGGGCACTGCTATAAAACCATCGTCTTCATCTTCATCAGCAAACAAAGAGTTCCGATTTCGATGGCACCAGTAACTAATTGTATATCCGTCTCGCCTTTCGCTTGAGTGTTGAGCATTAGCCATATCCCCTGTAATTACTTGCAGCGTCATCTGCTAAGACCGTAATGATCATCTGTCTGCGCCTCCGTACTGATTACTGAAGGATGCTAACTAAGGAGGACCTCTCAAATTATGCTTGCAATTCTGCACGAAGCATACCTGTCTCCACCTTTCGCAACATGCTCTTTGATTCAGTTAAAACCAGGTTAATTTCTGGTTAGTTGCTCTTCATGATGTCGCACTTACGTGGCCTTTCGCTTGCTCTGTATTCATTATATTTCTTCGGCGTGGCTCACTGTGACAACTAGTACTAGGGCAGTCTCGTCAGGTGGCCAAATGTCACATACTGCTGGTGTCACGTGCCTAGTTAGGGATTTCTCCTAATGAACCAACAGCACTCTGAAATAGTTATAAATGTTGGAATTTTGGCTCGTAATGGTCTAGGCGAAATTCCGCAACCACAATACACATCCAACCTATTTCAAGGGTGAGGTAGCACAAGTGATGGCACGGCAAAATATGCACTCCTAGGCGCAACTTGGCCAGACATCCCCACTACTACCAAAAAAAAAAAAAAAAGCTTCCAGACTAGATAGTATATTATCATAGTCATGTTAAAACAGAATAAGATCTAATAAAATAATACACAAACTTTATCCAGCTAAGAACAGTGACGGATGGACACTAAATCCAGACTGAAAAATTTCAAAGACGTGTAATAAGTTCAACAAAAACATATATAAATCAGGCAAAAGGAATTCAATGGAATAAATGGCATTAAGAAACGACGGACATATTAGATATGTTTGACACTCGACTTTTGCTAGAGATCCGTCACTGTCATGGCAGCTCAGTGAGGGATAAAGAAGCTAGAACCGTGACATTGCATATGCGTAGACCACTATATCAGGGTACTTAGCTTCCTCCAGGTCGAGTCTACTTTTCTGCTTAGGTTCACTATTCTTAGGACGTCTGGAACAAAGTCACTGAACTGGTCTGTTCTTCAGCATCTCAGGAACTGAGCTTGGAATAAAGTGTCATACCAGTGTCTGATAGGTAACTGAACACCAATACGGTTGAACACAAATGGCAGGCACTTTCAGGTTTCTCCAGGTGGCTCTCTGGATGTGGAGTTCTCCCACCGAAACACTGGTCGCTACTTGGCTGTCTGCACAGCCGTCAGCAGGCCCCACCGGTGCTGTCTTCTGGCTGTTGGTGGCACAAAGGATGGTACTCGTAAACTATAATCGACTTACCCAAGCTCAGGATTCCTCCAGGTAACATAAATGTTACTTGATTTTAGACAGAATTAACCACCAAGGCAAAAACACTTCTGTTCTCCATGGAAACCAGACAGAGAATGGGGTGGGGGGATTGGGGGGGGGGGGAGGGGGATTAGCGTCACTCTCAAAGAAAGTAGGCCGACAAATTCCTACTCCAGGTGTGCTTAGACCCATCGGAATAGGAGCAATAACACAAAGAATCTCCAACTTCTAACTGTTCAAAAATGAAGACAACCAAGAGATTCAGAACATTCTGAAATATATATTATGTCATAAAGACGTGTAAATATATAAGAGGGACTATATACCCACACAGACGGGTACAAATTTGAATGTGACCTCTCCAAGGGAACGACAGGATCAAGAAAAGTTTAAGATGAAGGCGTGGTTCAGACTGTTAAGCGACACCAAACCATCTAATATATTCTGATTTCATTATTCCTGATTTCATTTCTTCTTGTCACTCCGGAATCTCTCCTAAGATATCCCGTCTCTGTTTTTAAGATCTTCCTCTCATTAAGTTGAAGTGAGGTTCCATGTTCGCCCCGGTAGCACAATGTCAGGGGAAAATAAAAATAAAACTGTTGTTTTGGGATGTTGATTTCACTAGCCATTCTTCTGTCTGAGGTGATAAATGACTAGATTTTAAAATTGGCTCTTTTCTCTGTATTATTTACATTAACTAATATGGTTTCTTCTTGTATGTCTATTATCATTGCCTTCCGTCCTGTTAATGATTATCCTTACAATGTAGGGTGAAAACAATTTACTATAAAAAGATAACGCTACACCAAAACATGCAGTTCATTTTAGACGCCCCTAACGATATATATATAAGTAATATTGCTACTGGCCGATTGCAAGCAGGAGAAAGTCGAAGTCAGTTTGCCAGACATCGAAACGTGCGTCAGAATACCAGTTCCAAGCCGATGGTTCAGTTCTGGACCGACATCGGAGTGAACAACCCAGAGTGACAACAACTGCAAAGAATCGCTTTATTCGGTTTCCTTACCCCAGATGCAGTTTTGCAACACTTTATCAACTGCTCAAGCATTGCCTTCAGGACGGCATTTGTCTGATCAAACTTCAGTACAAACTGCATGACGCCGGACTTTGGACACGACGACCACATTGAGGACCTGCCTTTACGCGTCGCTACCATCAAAATCGACTTCTTTGGGCCAACCAGCATGGTCCGAAGGCAGGTGACAATCAGTGGAGATGCTGGGGACAAATCTGTTTTTGTTACAGATAGACGGCGTGAATAAAAAGTAAATGTACGTCCGTGGCTAAGGCGTTGCGAGTCTAATTAGTAATCCAACGTACCGCGATCTAAACCTGCGTAGGCTACGTGGATTTGTATCGTGGTATGGGTCGTCGCAGGTCGACCCAGCCTTAAATGGGTACCAGGATGGGCTGTCCTGGGAAAGTAAAGACGGCCGGCGTAATGCTGACCACATTACCCACCGAATGCCGACTGGTCTGTAAAAATATGGGAGCTCTTCCCATATGCACGATGGGCCTAAGGGCGTGTAAAGGGATCTTTACTCTCTCTCTCTCTCTCTCTCTCTCTCTCTCTCTCTCTCTCTCTCTCTCTCTCTCTCTCTCTCTCTCTTATTACTATAGACGGCGTAGGATCTACCTTAGGCGAAATAAAAGTTTAGTCACAAATTGTGATGATTAAGCTCTGCTGTTAGGTGATGGAGATGTAATGTGTTGGGAATGATCAGTTACAACAGAAGGAGACAATTGGTGCACTTTGAAGGAAGCTCAAAAGCTCAACGATTCGTCAGTGACATTCTTCTACCACATGTCCTTCCATTTTAGGATGCCAACATATATATTTTTCAAGAGGACAACGCCAGAGCCCATTATGTAGGGTTGACCATGCAATTCCTGGCTACCAATAACACTCCTGTCTGCAGACATGAGTCCGATTGGGCACCTGTGGGATGAGTTGCAAAGACGAGTTTGTCGACCTGGCGTTGACCGAGTCAATGATTGTGATCTGTTCCCGGAACTCGAGGAAGAATGGGTAGCCACCCCACAGGCTCAGGTTAAACATCTGATCGCATCCGTTTACATGAGATGCGAGTCACTGCATGCAACAGAAGGCCACACACGATACTAACAGGCAAGAGCCAGAAAATTATCGTGACCCAGATGGAAAATAAAACCATGTCAATTGATTGGTGGAACACTATGGTATTTTACTTATTGCATAGCAAAGATACACAATGTCAAAATTGTTAATATCTATGTTTCTTTCAGTAGCTATGAATTTCTTGTTTTGTTTTGTTTTGGACAGTATAATAGGAGTTTCATATGTTAGGTCTGAGAAAACAAAAAAAAAAAAAAAAAAAAAAAAAAAAAAAAAAAAAAAAAAAAAAAAAAAATTAAACATTCACTAAGATTGATGCCTACCCACATAAATGCACTCAAGAAATAGGGGGCGGGGGAATAAGATAGCAGCCACAGTATATTAATGTAGGAAACATTGTTCCTTGACAAACTCATATAAGACATCAGTTTTCTGTTTCCTGTCCTAAACTGCAATAGATGTATGTTATCGTTTATCAGCGCATTCCTCCGTCCGGTAGAACAGTCATACAGATTGTGGCAGATATCGTGTTTGCCAAATTATATTCGTGTCAGTAAAAATATGTACAGAAACTTTCAGTGAGGCGCTATGCAGCGAGTGGGTCATTCTGTGAAACTGCAACAAAATGCCTACACACAAAACACAAACGAATAATTGTTTGATACAGTTGATTATAGATTGGAAATCAAGGGATACAAACACAACACATAGATAGAAGAAAAACACACACAAGGGAAACAAGGCAGTGTATATCTTGATATTGATCAACTGTGAGGTCAAGTTAAACAGGCAAAATGCAACGGGCATTAGGTATTTTTGGGATTAATCAAAATCCAAAAGTCTTTTTTAATGTGTACATTTGCATGAGGTACCTGTAACAGTTTTTGCATGGCCCGTAAATATGTTAACGTCATACATTACACATTATAACAAAGCCATTACAACTTTCGACCACACCTAGAAGACTGATATATTACATCGAGTTCGTGTCTCTCACACCTTCATTAGGACGTAATTTTTTGTTATTTGAAGCCCCACTCTGGCTTTTGCCAGGGGCCGCAATATAGGCAGGCCATCAATATGGCCAATTGTCTGAACGCGGTTTCTGGGACCTCTCCATGGTGATCCTCATCCGCATGGTGGCAATATGTGTTATTGGGTGTTTATCGCTTGTGTGATGTCCTGGTGGGGAAGAAAGTCAGTCAGTCAGTGCATCGAGTTTGGTTTTTGAGAAGATCATTATCCTTACGTCTTTTTTAGGACGTAATTATTTGTTAATTGAAGCCCCACTCTGGCGTTTGCCAAGGGCCGCAATATAGGCAGGCCATAAATATGGCCAATTGTCTGAACGCGGTTTCTCGGACCTCTCCACGGTGATCCTCACCCACATGGTGGCACTTTGTTTCATCGAGTGTTTATCGCTTGTGTGATGTCCTGGTTGGGTAGTATGTCAGTTGCATCGAGTGCTTTAGTCAGTTCACTTCTCTAATTAAAACTCGTTGACAGGTACGCAAAGTGTGCCTCATGAAACAGTTTAAAAAAATTACACGGTTCAGGAGAAATGTGATGATTGGACACATTTTGATTTCTACATGATATAAACATGATTTGTCATCATTGCAAAAACGTGGCGGGAAATAAGGCACACGGTAATAAGAAAGCACTCAGAGACTACATACTAACATCAAATAACTATACTTTACCGATGACCTGACCTTGATGGCAGAAAGTCATTAACTGGAACACTGCATACAGATGAATGAAGAGGAGGAAAGGAGGAAAATATAACTGCCTTAAGCAACTTTTCAAGATGTTTCTGGACACATTTGGATCCTTGCTGGGATAATTATAGAGATTACTCGAACAGGTGATCCATGCCGCCACGTAAATGACTCACTTGTATACAAATGGCTCTTGGTGAAACAAATCATAACACTGATTGTTAGAATGACATTTAGTGGTGCACGTTGTCAGGATGATATTTATTGTTGCTCGTATCATTAGGGTGGTATTCTGGGCTGCTTTTGGTGACTGAGTGGGTGCGATTGGTAGAGAAGAACACCATTTGCAACATTATGTCCTTCCACGTCAAACATACAACGTAGTATCAACAGGCCTCAAGTCTGTACACGGTACAGCGTTGTTTAACACACACTGGTATTGATGTAATGCAATCTTGATTGTCACATTGTCAAGAGTTGTTTCAGCATGCCACATGCTGCTATTCACGTTGTCATGTAAGTGTACACATGCTAACAGTTCTTCGTACAATTCTTACATTGACTGGTCTCCGCCAATGTGTGTCACTGTATGAACAATCATTGTACCTGCATTTGCTTGGGACATACACTGTGTGGAAAGATGCTTCAGTATATACCTGTCAAACATTTCATCTGCATATCTAATGGTAATGTTTCTTACAGACGAGATGTCAGTGTCCATACAGTTTGTCCTTTAGGTGGTTGCATGGATATGTTAAATAACCAGCCACTATATCAACGATCAAACAAAGAACGTTGTTTAAACTGCATTTAGTTGATACAATTTAATACAGACTGTTTGACCGTCAGAAAGAAATAAGCACTCCCTCTGGTATAATTTAAGTCTTCAAATTAGTTCATTTGTGGTCTGCAGGAAAGAAGTAAAAACGGTGGTTGTCTTTGCTTTTATATTTTCCTAACTTGTACTGATGTCACTTGATTACCACAATTACACTGGCACAAACTGCTCATATCTGTCACAGCTATGTTTGGATAATGAGTGACTTTTACAAATGCAAGTCCTTTTAGAGGAAAATCCACACAATAGAAGAGACAATGACTGTACCATTATTGTTATTCTTAGTGATGTCTTCGTGGCGGCATCGTTACATGACTGGCGTCAGTCTCTGCAAGTTGGCGGTTTCGTTTCTCACTCTTTGGGCTCACAATTATAGGTTTTGTGGATATCTCGTGGGGTTTCTGCTTGCGATACGGAGTTGTTGTTTTATGCTATGCTCTCTCGGTCGACGAGACGCTCTGTTGAGAGATGTCAAGTTTGTGAGATAAAATAAAAAGCAATGAAGACGGTTGACAGAACACTTACTTTAAAAAAACAAAAAACAGAGTTTTGTGAGAGCTGGCTAAGGAACTCAGTGAAAAGACAGTAACACTGACAGGAATATGTTTATAAACATTATGACAGGAAGATTTGATTATGTTTGTGACGGTTTCTGCATCCAAGCAATATGCACTCACAAATGTGTAGCAGATATACAACGATATATGTGTATATATATATATATATATATATATATATATATATATATATATATATATATATATACACACACATATATATATATATATATATATATATATATATATATATATATCATATCCACCATCTACTCTCTAACTCATCGCAGGTTTTTTTAATATGGTTAACGTCGCAATTATTGCCTGCGCGTATATAGAGATAGTTTGGTTTGCCGACTCGAGAAAACGCAGCAATTAATTGTTACATTATTTTAGTAGTTGTTTAATCTGTAATATTAGGTCCTAACAAATGGTTATTCATCACTTGCTAAAGCTGTTTGTATTTTTTTTAAAGACGGAAGTAAAGCTTACTACTGTACTTGTAAATAGCCAAGTGGGTAGACAAAAAAAAAAAAAAAAGCTGAGATAGCGTTGGTAAAACAAAACAAATTAGGCAATTAGGAAACTTTAAAAATCATCTGTTAAGCTCTTTAAGTTTACAATTTGTGCCACCACTCCCTCCCCCCCCCCATTCAACGACTACTGCTCTCTCCCTCTCCAAAGGATTTGAAAGTCATCACCATATTTTTAGTAAATTATCATGCTATCCCTGTACATTCGACTAAAATGGGGAGCAGCAACTGTAATAAGAAGTAAATGCGGCGAGTGTAATATTTACACACCATCATTTAAGTACCAGTACAACTACTACCACCACCACCACAATACCTAAACTAATGTCATCTCTGTCTGTTTTACCATCGGAGTAGACAAGAGGTCGTGAGCCAGAAGACTTAGCGCCTCATGACTAGTGATGTCGCCACGAACTGGTCAGGTTAAGATGTGTAATTTCGACCCCGACAAAAAAACAAACAAAAAAACGCAATCACGTTACCGGCGTTCAAACACGGTTCTCTCGCATGACCGCCCTAGTGTGTAACCGGCCAACCACAACTATTACTACTGCTGCTACTTTGAGTGGGCAAGGCATTTTATATGACTTAAAGCTCCCACAGTTAACTGTTTGAACACCCAACCCCTGACACAACTAATTCACTGACTACTCTTTCACGACTAAGCCTAATTCAAATGCAATGTTGGACAAAATAATTAAATCAAAAGAAAAATAAATGGAAACCTATGAAAATGCAATGTATTTTCAGTTGACGGATACAATAAGTCTCTGTCCCATCCTATATCTCAGTTGACGGATACATTAAGTCTCTGCCCCATCCTATATTTCAGTTGACGGATACAATAAGTCTCTGCCCCATCCTATATTTCAGTTGACGAATATAGAATAAACTATGTCTAATCCTGTATTTTAATATATTTAAATTTCCCTATGAGAGTTTCTAGGCCCCATTGGGGAGGGAGGGGGAGGGGGGATATAATGACTGCTTATAAAAAGGAAGACGCAAAATGAAACCAATTAGAGATGTTTTTTCAAAGTTTGAGATTGTTTTTTCGGTCTTTCTAAAAGGCGATGATTTATGTAGCCTAACGTCAAAACTCTCCCTACAGCAGCCACAAATGAGTTAGTGGGGGACAACATAAATAATCGTAAATTATGATATTATAATGCGATTTTTATTATGTTATGACATATTCTTTCTGCAATTATAAAATCGAATCCAGCTGTTCTTTCCTCAGCTTTAGGTGGTTGTTCATGCACTGTCAGTTCCCTCCATTCATAATCTGTTCCTTATGTTTTTCTTAAACAAGTCTCTGTATTTACACAGCGAATGGCATCATTGCCATCAGCTTTTCTTCACTAACACTTACTGGATCCAGCTTACAATGTCGACATTTTAAAATTTGATGCACAATTTATAAGACTACAAAACATCGGGCGTAGTTCTAACAGTTGTTTTCACCTAATGCTGAAGAATGAACAGCTAGATTCGATTTTATAATTGCAGAAGAAAAATATGTCTTAAGATAATAAAAATCGCATTAAAATATCATAATTTACGATAATTTATTTTGTCTCCTACTAACTCCTTCTTTGCTGCTGTAGAGAGTGTTTTGACGTTATGGTACAGAAATCATCGCCTTTTAGAATTAGAAAAAAAAAATAGACTTCGAAAAACTTCTCAAAAAAAAAAAAATATTAGTTATTATATCCCCCCCCTCTCCATGGGACCTAGAAACCCACACAGGGAATGTTGAATATATGGTCCACAGTTCATGATAGCGTCACTGGTCATGCGACGCGACCCTAAATTCTCAGACGGACCTCTCCCACCCCAACCTATGGTTGACATGATACGATATTATTTTTAAAAAAAACTTATAAATTGGTAACATTTCTTCAAAGTACATTTTGTTTTAAGTACATGGCACAAATCAATGTGCCTGTTAAAAATTAATATACCAAGTCAGAGGAAGTCAATAGACATTATGTCAGTGCTGTGGCTGTTGTGAACTTATTGAGAGCGGAAACAGATTCACGATACTATCAACATATTGAAATCGCTTGTATAAACATTCCTAGTAAAAAAAAAAAAAAAAAAAACTACTGCATGTAACTGCACTACAACAACATGGATTAAATTTATTTTGAAAAAAGCCACAATTATATAAATACTTCAACCTATTTAATCTAATGAACTGAAACATATTTATGTGTATACAAATTTGAAATTATTCCCCTTGTGTAAATCAATAGTTGTAGTCTTCCTATTACAGTGTCATCGTGTCAAACATGTTATAGGGAGCTAGTGTTTTTAAGAGAAGTGTACCTTTAGAAACACTTTGAGAAAACTGCAACTTTGGAGAAAGAAAAAAGGAGACATACACAAAGAAATTTAGTTCTCACCTATCAATGTAATAAAAATAATAATAATAATAATAGAACCGAAAATTGCGAATTCCACTATTACAATTCAAAAGTTCACTTTCATTTTGAAAAGAGCACAGCAAATGGCTGGTAATTATCATCTTGAGCATTTATGGACTAAATAATATTACATTTTAGTCATAGATATTTTAAGGCTGCATAAAAAAAAAAAAAAAAACTGTTGCGAACTAACAGGCAGTTTTTGAGAAAATAGCTTGCATGTGTGCTCATAAGATGTTAAACGAACTATAGTTACTTCGATGCACATACTTTCCATATGGCATTTGTGTCCCCTGACCTCTCCTTCACGTTACCAGCGGTAACTATGGCTCTAAGTTCTGACTGTTCGCCCATTTCTGGACTTCAGTCTATTTCAGAACTTTAGTTGTGTACACATCCGTTTTACAGATCTCGCTTATTTGTATGCAGACGTGGTTCTTCGTATCTTTGTTGCTCCGACTTTGAAGAAAACACCTTTGTCTACATTTAGGACGTGCTTGCTAGGCTGGCAGTGGGTCTATTCTGTTTAACTGACAATGGGGATATATTAAACTGTACTTACAGTTATTGAACCATGTACATCTCATTTCCATCTTATGTTATTTTTGTTCGTGTCCCAGTATATATGAATACCTTGGCAACACATTTATCGTTAAACAAATTTTAATCCATGTGTCAAATGTAAAAATTTTAACCTGATCCGTCAATTCAGTTTTATTTATATTATTTATACATGAGAGTAAAATGTTTTTTGTTGTTGTTTTTTTTTTTATTTAAAGAAGAGTTATTATGTTGTTGTTGTTGTTGTTGTTATCGATCCAGCGGCGCATGAGCTTTCGCCCTTTGGCCCAATGCCATGTAGTGGAATTTGCATGTTTTCACAAGCTGTTCTTTTCCTCCGTACAAGGTGTTCCACTTGTCTGGTCTCGGAGGGAGTAGCGTTCTTCTTGTCTCACTGAGTTTTGGGCACTCAAAGAGATGGTGTTCAACAGTTTCGTAGGGGTAGTTACATAGCTGGCACTCTGGGGAGTGTTGTGGCTGTATTCTGTTTAGGTGTCCATTGAGTGGAGTATGTTGCGTTCTAAGTCTGAAGATGGTGGCCTGGTCCCTTCTTGTTAGATGGTTAATGCTGTCATTAGGATCAGGGCCAGACATATGTCTATAAACCTCTCTTCCAGTGTCTCCCATGGCCCATCTGTTCAACCAAGTCTCTTTGTTTATAGCTCTTATCAGTGTTTTTGCTGTCTGGAGGGTTGTCGCTGTAGGTGGTTGTTCTTGTGTTGCTCCTTTCTTTGCCAATCTGTCAGCTCTGTCATTACCTGGTGTGCCGGAGTGACCTGGAATCCACTGCATCACTATTCTGATGTTGTATGAGGTAATAAGCTGATCGGCATCCAGGATTATCTTGGCTATGTCAGTTCTGCAGCGTTCATTGCCCTCTAGAGCTTGAAGGGCAGACATTGAATCTGTGAAGATGACAATATTTTGGACCTTTGAGGGGTAAACATCCATTACAGTCTTTAGGTGGTATACTGCTGTTTCCAGTGCAATTATTTCAGCTTCATAGTTTGAACAGAATTCCCCGCATGCATCAAAAATCTCTTCAACAGATCCATCGGGATAACCTATGTAGATTCCGTAACCTGCTTTAATGGTAGCTTTAAATGCTGATCCATCAGTATAGACATGTATCCATTCTTGGGGGTAAGAATCAAGAGTTATTATGTAAACATGATATAGGTTTTTTCCCCCATCTGGACTCAAAGGTCTAGTGTCCTGTCAATGAAATAATAAAATGTCATCGAGGAAACCCTTACCACGTGAGCCTAATGCAAACATGAATATATATATATATATATATACACACACACACACACACACTCACACACAGGTTGCCTAATCCTGACCTGGTTATATCCTAATATGTCTGCTCAAAAGTGAGGTTCTAAAAACACCTCGTAAACAGCCAACTGATTTATGCTTTTAAAGAAGCAAGAAGTGCTCAGCAACACACTCTCTCTGGAGTTAAGCTTTGATGCTTGTTTGGAACAATCTCTTTCTACACAAGTCACAATCCGACAGATGCCAGACCTCTTCAGAACCCTGGTGCTGAAAATATCAGTGCATTGAGCTTAGTCTGCAAGCTTCCTATGGCTAATAGTACCAGTTCTGTGTTGATTACCAAATTATCTGTTGATTAACAAGTTATCTGTTGATTACCAAGTTATCTGTTGATTACCAAGTTATCTGTTAATGACCAAGTTATCTGTTGATTACCAAGTTATCTGTTGATTATTAGGTTATCTGTTGATTACCAAGTCCTCTTTTGATTATCAAGTTATCTGTTGATTACTAAGTTCTCTGTTGATTATCAATTTCTTTGCAGTGCCTGGTGTGCTCCTTTTTTTTACTTTTTTGTGTGTTTTTGACTGTTATGCTCCCTGAATGTGCTGTGAATGCCCAAGCGCTATCAGATTATTGGCCCGGCATTGTTTGTTTGTTTTTGGGTGTAACTGTGGTCGTTGTGATACTCACAAAAACATCGGCAACCATCCTACAGATTATGAGATGCTATATTGTAGGCTTAGTGTTCATTTACTGACATAAACAGTAACTTAATTACATATAAAAAAGTAACGAAAGATGTTGCTAATTTCTTGTAAAGGGACGAAAGATGTTGCTAATTTCTTTTTGGCTGAGATCATGAGATGCAAACACATATTGTGGTCACAGTAACACGGGGACGATAAAATCTATGTCTTGAAAATGATCAGCGGTGAAGATATTATTTGTGACAAATAAAAGTGCCATTCTATCTGCATTAATTTCTTAAAGTCAACTTTGTGTCCACAATAGTGGACACATGGGCAAGAAAATAAGGGTACTGGAACGCATAGAGGATGGCCAAGAATAAAACAATCAGGAAGTTAAGGACAAAAGCAAGGTATGGGGACAAAACAAGAAGCAGCGGTCTGCCTGTGATGGCAGAGACACTAAGCCAGAGAGTTGACGCACATACCAACATCTTAGCCATGAAAGAGGGGCAAATAAACCAGACCACAAATATTACCAGAGACTGTTGATAACATCAGCTGTCAACAGCAATTTGAACGTGTTACGTGGTCAAGTTTGTGTTTTTTATTTATAGATCAGCCAGATTTTCACAGTTATAAAAAGTGGGACAATAAATGCACGTATATATCATGTACCATGTGATCCAATATGTGAACAAAATACAATTTCTGTTCTGATCACTGAGACAGAAATATAAGTAATCATGACTTCTCTACTGATTCTAACTCACATTTATTACTTCTTTAACATTTCAAGGAACAGCTGTATGCACCTGACAAAAATAGTTAATTAAACAAATTAGTAAGTGACTCTTATTTAAAAATACATAACATGTTTCAGAGCACAGTTCAGGGAAACTAACCTTGCTCTGGAATATTATTTGTTGCCAGAGAGCAGTATTTGATTTATTCGGACCTTTGCAGCGGCTATAAATCAAAGAACTGTCCTCGAGCATTGTATGTGGGTTATAAGAATTAAAGAATAAAATGGTGACTATGAGAGAGACTTTAAATTTAATATAAATGATTTTCATAGATGTAAAAATATGGCGGTTGTTTCCCCCTTTTTTTTTTTTGCCTCTCAAAGACCAACCCCACGTCCTCGTCGTGAGAGGTGGTAACAGGACAAAGTAGGGGATTGCTAGGTGTGGGCGAAGTATGGTGTGGCCTCGTGCCACACAACCGCTACGGTAGCCATGAAGGCCACCCTGGGTCACCCCGAAACGTCCTGGCCAACGGGGCTCTGGTGAAGTTGCGACAGGCCTAGCAAGCCGGCAATGTATTTTTTACCGCTACAAAAATCAAAATGAGATATAAACGGACTGATCAAACGGTATCTGACCATGGCAATGTTAAGGGACTACGAGACAGAACAGCGAAATACAAGATTGCAACACTTAACACCGCTGGCCTGGAAATAAAACAGAAGAGATTATTGAAATGATGGAAAAAAGGAAAATCAAGTTAATGGGGCTAGCTGACATAAGACGCAAGGGAAATATTAATAAGAAAATACACAGAGGCTACTTACTAACATATGCAGGAGGAGAAACATCGAAGAATGGAGTGGGTTTCCTGGTACATCCAGACATATCTAACTACATATTAGACATACATTATCACTCAGATAGAATTATTACTTTGAAAATTAAAAGAGGAGAACAAGCTGAAACATATATACAGATATATGCACCATGCAATGATAATTATACAGAAGAGCAGAAAGATGAATTCTTTGACGATCTGTCTGATGAGATAAAGAAAGTTGAGGGAAACAGCATACCTTATGTAATGGGTGACTTCAACGGGAGGGTAGGAAATAACAGAAGAGAATACGAACAATTTTTAGGTCCACATGCAGCTAAGAACAGTGCTAGAAATGGAAATGGTCAAAGAATATTGGATCTATGCAGCCAGCACAATCTTTTTATTACGAACACATTCTTCGACCATAGAGATTCACAACTTTACACTTGGTACAAATGGAATGATATCTCTATCAAGAGCCAGATTGACTTTATACTTACCAGAGTTCAAGGAAGAAGGAGAATTCTTGATTCAAGAGCAATCCCTAATGGTCTATGTGACACTGACCATAAAATAGTTGTGTTAACAGCAAAACATCTTACATTAAAGAAACACAGAAAGAAATTAAACAAAAACAAGGATCTCATCAAGATAGCAAATCTGAAACAGGAAGGAGTAAAAGAACAGTTACAACAGAAAGTAGAGACAGCATTCAAACAACTTCCACATGTAGTTGGCAATATTGAGGAAGAATGGAGTATATATAAAAACACTATGCTTAGTATTGCAGAAGAATTATGTGGAAAACGGAAGAGTGGAAACAGACGGGGATATAACAAATATTCACCTTGATGGTGCGAAGAAGTAAAAGAAGCAATTAAAAAGAAAAAAGACTTATATAAACAGTGGATAAAATCAAAGAAAGAAGAAGATTATATAAACTATAGACTGCAAAGGAGAGAAACCAACAGGAGTGTCAAGAAAGCAAAACAAGCATCCTGGGAACGTTTCGATGAGTCACTAGCAGAAAATGAGAAAACAGCCAGCAGAAAATTTTTTTAAGTGGTTAAAAATATGCGGAAAAGAGATGAGAGCTACAACCCCACTGAAATAATTAATGATAAGACAGGAAGGCCATTGATAGATCCACCCGATATTGCAGAAAGATGGAGGGAATACTTCAATGAGCTCTTTAATCCTCTAGGAGATCATCAGGAAAGAACAACTGAAGAGCACAGAGCAACAGTGTTAGAACCACACATACTAATGGATGAAATAGAAAAAGTCATTAAACAGTCTCCCAAATATAAAACACCAGGAGCTGATAGATTACCAACAGAAATAATTCAAGCAGCAGGTGAAAGCAGCATCAGATGGCTTCACAGAATATTTAATACAGCATGGGTACAACAAACGGCGCCTATTGATTGGCAACATGCAATAGTTATACCATTGTGGAAGAACAAAGGAAGCAAACGAGAATGCGGTCAATATCGAGGCATCTCTCTTTTAAGCCATGTTGGCAAAATATATGCCAAGATAATAGAAACAAGACTGAGACCAGTGATAGAACCACAGCTGGCAGAAGAACAGATGGGATTCAGGAGAAATAGAAGCTGCACAGATGCAATCTTCACACTTAAACAGTTAATAGAAAAGAACATTGAATACAATAAGAACTTATTTGTGGCTTTCGTAGACCAGGAGAAGGCATTTGACAGAGTCGACAGACAATTATTATGGAAAATAATGGCAAGATATGGAGTAAGCGAACACCTCATTGAAGTGTGCAAAAGTTTATACAGGGATTGTAGAAGTGTAGTTAGAATAAATCAGGGAACATCTCATCCTTTCACAGTGACATCTGGAGTAAGACAGGGGTGTGTCTTATCACCACTGCTGTTTATTACCTACATCGACTGTATATGCAAGAATGCCAAGCCCATGAATGAAGATCTAGTAAGATCAACGAATTACTCTTTGCAGATGACCAGGCCTTGATAGCAGATACAGCCATGAAATTGCAACAACATCTAACATCCATGAATGAAGAATGTAAAACAAATAATATGAGAATCAACACTGAAAAGACAGAAGTAATGTCAATAGGAAAAAAGAAGACAGATCTAAACATAACAATAGAATACAAAGGCATAAAACAGGCATCTGAGTTTAAATATCTGGGAACTACATTTACCGAAGATGGGAAATTGGATAAAGAAATTGACATTAGATGCAGTAAAGCAAACCAAGCATTGGGACAGCTAGCTCCCCTCTTACAGCATAAGACAATCCCAATCAGCACAAAGAGACATCTTATTCAAAGCATATTTATTCCAACTCTGTGCTACCAGTACCAGACATGGTCACTCACAATAAACCATAAAAGAAAATTAGTAACCACCGAAATGAGATGTCTGAGAAGGGCTGTAGGAGTGACCATAAGAGATAAGATCAGAAATGAGATCATAAGAGAACAAGTCGGCACAGAACCAATTCTGGATTACATACAAAGACAGCAAGTGAAATGGTTTGCCCACTTAGAGAGAATGCCTTGTGACACCATACCATACAAAGCATACATGGGAAGAGAAGAAGGACGTAGAGCACGGGGTAGAAAAAGAACAAGATGGAAGGATAACATCAGAGAAACTCTACAACAGCACGATGTGCCTATGGTCGAGGCAGCCAGAAGAGCTAGAAACAGAACCTTATATCTCCCTCGACACCCACAGCGGTAAAAGAGGAAATGAAGAAGAAGAAGAAGAAGAAGTTTCCCCTTTTGCGCTTTCAGTTCAACCCCACTAGGACGGCACAATGAGCGATAAACATCCGATGACACAAAGAGCCACTATTCGGATCGGATGATACTTACCCGGTTACGTCCTAGAAACTGTTCAACCATTAGGTTATATTAGACCCCGACTGCAGCCAAAGTGGGACCTTAAAATAACCATACACAGACAAATGGCTTACCATTTTGGGATGCAGTCAACCGTATGCGCTTGCCAGTTGGTCATTTTCTCTTAACCCAGTGTCACATCTGATACGTGCGCATTATTCGTACCTCATACTGATTTATTCCATTTGATTACCACGATTTCTTCACATGTTATATCAAGCATGCGACCCCTGGGGCATTGAGATTACAATGTATGCTAATACTGCAAGTATTAATAAGTTTTTCTTCTACACAATATTTACCCTCAACAACCCACATGACTATTACCGCAGAATCGCCAGACGTGACCTACTTTTATCAAGCAAAATTGCAGACACATTATTTCAGCAATTTGAAAGAGACATGCATCGTATTTCAATCATATATTTAGAACATAATCTATAGAACAATCAATGGCAACTCTGAAAAAAAAAATGTAAAGAATTACACGGGAGGTTGACTGAACGGAAGGTGTACACAATTGTGACTGTGTAAAAAAAAAATCGCCACTGCAGCAATTGCATATGCTGCCAGCAAAGACATAATATAGAGAGGCCTGATCGACATATCACCCAACATGTTATATGGTACTTGAAAATTAGGAAAAATGTTAAAGTACAGGAGACAGTCTGATTTCTAACAATACACGGAAGCTCTCTTTTTTAAAAACGTATTTCAATCAACTTCATATTAGTTAAAATGCATAATTATACGTTTTTGCACTTCAGTGTCGTGAGGAGAGCAGCCAACCCTAAACGATGGACGAGTCGTGACTATGACTTCCCTCGCGGACAGTCAAACTTCAAACTTAAACCCGTCCGGAAAGGTATATAGTCCCTTATATTGATATATACCTTTATTTGGTGAATAATTCATTTCTAGACCCTCTAGTTGCTTTGATAAATCTCCATTTTCAAACTTGCAACTGTAGGTTGAAGATTTCTGGTATTTAATTCAGAAATTCTTGGAAGCCGGTTTACTCCTTAGGCATGAATACAGGGGACGTCTTTCCTAGTGACGCTAAGCGTAGTTTGAATAGGGGATTTTCTGCCTGACTGCCTAGAAGAACAGATATTCTCAAATGTGCCTCGTACATCAATGCTTTGAGGAGGCGGCCTTTGGTGTCTAGGACATTTCCTAAGCTTGGGCAAGTTGATTATAGTTTACGAGTACCATAATATGTCTTTTTAAAAGTTGGCCACTGCCGCAGAGAGGGAATATTTAGCTGTGTGATCGCACAGAGTTGGGCCGTTCTTGATGTCCAGAGATCAGGCTCCGAACATTAAACCCTTTCCTGTGCAGACTAATTAGTTTGGCTCTACATAACCCACACCATTTGTAAAGATATTAAACCCTACAAGTAATTATTCTATAACCAAACGTAAGATTTGTATCGACTAATATACACATGTAAACTGAGATATCTTTCCCCGGCTTGATGCTGTGACAAAAGTAAGCTCCGCTCTCTGAGTCAAAGGTTATTTTAGCACAACAAAGTGTGTACGGTGAACAGACGGTGGATGGTATAATATATATATGTGAGAGAGAGATGGGATGAGTGGCTACAAGTGCGTGTGGGCGAGGAGAGTTGACTTTCTCAGTTTGATAGTCTATCTGTCTCCACTCTGGCACTCATCTCCTGTCACTGTTACTGACTGAAAAATAGAGATGATATGTAGAGACTTATACTGTCACATTATCCTTAGAGTTGTCCTCTGAATGATTACTAATATGGATGTTAATAAACTGAGCTTGAATGTAACCCCTGAGATGACTGCTAATTCTGAGTTCCTTCTTGATACATGATGATATATCCTTGGAGGCCAGGCAGTGAATCAGCAGTCCACAAAACCACCCACAAGGAAGTCACCTATGTCTAAGCTAGTGGTGGGCATCCGATCGTAAACCTAACTGTGGTCATCAATTATTAAAATCCTCCAGTTGGTCTAAAGACAACATTATGGGTGTTGTACCTCCATCATAATTTATCCGGCAGTTTGTTTGTGTCTCAAGTGTTTGACTTGGTACCTGAGATCCTCTCCAGGAGCTTGGGTGTATCTCCAGTGTTCGAGTGACTAGTGTGGGACTGTCTTGAACGTAACAACCGAGTGACTGAACATCCAGCCAGTTCAAGAAACTAGGGATTCATATGAGTGTGGGCAATCATGGGTTTATTGCCAAGCTTCACTATTAAATGTCAACACTCATCATACGGATGAGCTAGGCTGACTTTGGAACATTCATACACGTTCAGTCAGATCTAGTTTGAAGTTTTGGTCCTTCATATCACTCTGGGTTCTTGAAGTTCTTTGCTGATTCTTATATAAGGTATGTGTTGCACTTATTACAGTATTTCTAAAGTTTCACTATTTACTGGAGTGTCACTCATTCATTGTTCTTAGCTGTCTAAAATACATGTATGTTCAATTAATAATCTTCATATGTGTTAACATGGTTATGATAGTATACTTTCATAACCTGGGGGCTACCTTTTTATAGTCAAATATTCATGTACCCCTACGCCACAAATCGCTGTAAGCCAAATAAACATAATATCCTGGATATGTTCATGTGTGAGTGAATGAGTTATCTTAAACACTGCTGGGACCGCACAAAGTACAACCATTTAGATCATATCTGAATCATAGAGTGGTCAACCAATACCTCTCTCCTAGAGGACGCAGCATACATCGTTTCCTAAGTGACATACATTTACGTTACTAATTACAAATAGTAGGCACATGTGTGTGTACCTGCAATAAATTACATCAAACATTTAATATTATAACGCACACATTTAATTGTCAGACAGGTTTG
>CAJHNH020003065.1:0-30000 GCA_905116865.2 Candidula unifasciata
GTACCCAAAAGTAATTCGTTGATTTTTAACATTTTCATTAGGGGTTGGCCATTCTTGCATATACTGTCGTTTAAAGGTAAAAAACCAGTGGTGTAAGACAACCCTGTTTTACTCCAATGTTCTTGAAGGGATGGATTTTCCCCAAATTTTATTCTAACACATTTCTAAAACCCCTGAAAAACTTTTGCCCCCCTTTGAGAGGTTTTTGTTCTCCATATTTTTTGCCTTTATTTCCAAAATAATGTCTGCGACTTTTCCCAAATCCTTCCCTGGTACAAAAACCACAAAAAAGTTTTTATTGTATTCAATGTTTTTTTTCTTTAACTGTTTTAGAATCCCCAATCCAAAAGGCCTTTTAAAATATTGGCTCTCCAAAAAACGGGGTTTTTCTTGTTTGGAGGAATTAAAAACAAGTAAAATTTTACAATTTAAAAAACAACTTTTTCAGGATTTCCAAAATCATTTGGTTCCCCCCCCCCCCCCCCCTTTCCCCTTTTTGTATATGTTTTACACATCTTTATTACCACCTAAACCCCTTGAAATACAATTTGCCGCCTTTAAACCTCCTTCCCCGTTTTTTCCAAAGTGGTATATATAACAACATAATCTTTGTGTTTCAAATTTTTTTTTTTTAAATTTTCTGTGTAAGACCCCAAAAAACGATCACCGGGCACAGACCGAGAAAGCTTGTGATTTGATCCCCAAAGATAAAAATATTAAACGTAAAGACCAGTCTTTTTATAGGCCTGAATGTGACACAACAAGAGAGTGAACCTTATTTTAGGTTTTCAAAAACGAGTCTTACAGAATTTTTGGGGCCATAAAAGTGCAAACGCGAGGAAGGAAGGTAAAAAGTAACAAAAAAAATTAAAAAATCTTTTTTTAAACACCATTACACTGGCATCATGAAGT
Source organism: Candidula unifasciata (assembly GCA_905116865.2). NCBI lineage: Eukaryota > Metazoa > Mollusca > Gastropoda > Stylommatophora > Geomitridae > Candidula > Candidula unifasciata. The sequence goes on from CAJHNH020003065.1 coordinate 913, forward strand.
AATAGACTGAAGGGTTGGGCATATAAAACTTTTCAGAACAGAAGTAAAAATTGATACAAACGGAGATAAATGGTCGTAACCACAAGGAAAAAGAAGAAGATTAAAATTGTGTGCAGCGATTACATCCGTTACACGCACGCTACTGGTTTATTCCCACGGCTACAACCCAAATGGTGCCCCCGTGTGTGATACCCCAATGTTTGTCTAATCTTCCTGTCACTATCATCAATTTTTTTTTTTTTTTGATCCCTCTCTCGCTCCATCACAATCAACTTTTTAAAAAAAAAAATCATGCATTCCATTTCCCCCACTTTTAGTATCTCGTCCTGTAAAATTCTGATTACCTTCTTTTATCTGTGCCCGTATTCAACCCTCCTGGCTATGGGGAAGATCTCTAGAGACAAACGCTCAAACTGCAGATTAATAGGAATGCTGATTTGCCTGTGTGGGCGGAGATTTCCTCTCGTTTCCTTCTGGGTGTTTGATGCCTCCAGTTCATGCTTTTCCAAAGAAGACCCCTGGTTATCTGGTTAGCAGATTATCATCGCCTGTTATCGGATATTTATGAGCGAGTTTTGCTAAAAATAGAGAAAGGTAAACAAATCGTAGTGTACTGATTGGCACGCGTAAATACAGAAAAATAAGATGTAGGGACACAGCGGAAGGATTGTAATCCACGTAAAAATCATTATCCTAGTATTTTATCCTAGAAAGAGAAAATGCAACATTAAAACTGTATATTATGGCAGGGCAGACCAAACCCTTAGCCTTGTCTGGCAGCTTGTTTTGTGTGGGGGGGGGGGGGGGGGTGATGCTCCGACACGCGGACAGATAGAGCACTGCTCTTCTGATCCGGCAGTTTTTACAGCCTTCTCTGTTCCAAACGTACTGATGTTATGTTTTTCTTTGGAGTAAACTAGGCAGTTCGATCGAGGGATTATGATGCATGGGCAACATATGGTCTCTATAATACTGCCCCGGCTTTGAGCTATGAAGAGGATGAACTTCATCTCGAAAACAAATCGAGAGGCAACTCTATTAAAGGGTCACCACAACAGAGGAACTCTATTAAAGGGTCACCACAACAGAGGAACTCTATGAAAGGGTCACCACAACAGAGGAACTCTATTAAAGGGTCACCACAACAGAGGAACTCTATTAAAGGGTCGCCACAACATGAGGAACTCTATTAAAGGGTCGCCACAACATAAGGAACTCTATTAAAGGGTCGCTACAATAGAGGAACTCTATTAAAGGGTCACCACAACATGAGGAACTCTATTAAAGGGTCGCCACAACAGAGGAACTCTATTAAAGGGTCGCCACAACATAAGGAACTCTATTAAAGGGTCGCCACAACATGAGGAACTTTATTAAAGGGTCGCCACAACAGAGGAACTTTATTAAAGGGTCGCCACAACAGAGGAACTCTATTAAAGGGTCACCACAACAGAGGAACTCTATTAAAGGGTCACCACAACAGAGGAACTCTATTAAAGGGTCACCACAACATGAGGACCTCTATTAAAGGGTCACCACAACAGAGGAACTCTATTAAAGGGTCACCACAACAGAGAAACTCTATTAAAGGGTCGCAGCATTAGAATGGTTGAGAACCACTACCCTAAAAGAAAAAGCAAAAAAATAGGTGAAAATAGTAAATGTTTTTTCCAGGAATGATCTGGCTGGTATAAGGAAAGCTTTTAAATGTTTGTTTCTGAGTGAGAATTTTATTAATAACATAATTATACTAATTGCAGGAAAAAGATATACTCTTTAACCGGCTAATTTTTATCAGCAGAAACATTGATGTTTTTAACAGGAAATAGGACTTGCAGGAAATGGCAAGCTGCAAGATGTGATAGACGTATGGAGATCTGACAACTCGCTATTTTTATATCACATATACCAGGCTACTAAGGGGAGCCTAGTGAACCCTATTCCCGGTGAAACAGATTACTAGTCTCTTTCTTCTTCTTCTTCTTCTTCTTCTTCTTCTTCTTCTTCTTCTTCTTCTTCTTCTTCTTCTTTTCTTCTTCTTCTTCTTCTTCTTCTTCTTCTTCTTCTTTTTCTCCTCCTCCTCCTCCTTCTCCTCCTCTCCCTCCCCCCGCTCCCTCCTCATTTTTTTCTTCTTCTGATGCAGATGCCGTAAAACGTTACTTTGAGTGGTCAGATTGGTTTCCTGACTTTTGTTAGTTGCGAGCTTGCGTTAATGTTATACTGCGTTTCTTTAACGTCTCTTTTACTCCCTTTTGGTCTGCCTCTTGACTTGTAGCCTGCTGTTCTCTCTCTCTCTCTCTCTCTCTCTCTCTCTCTCTCTCTCTCTCTTTGTATATATATATATATATATACACACACACACACACGGTGTGTTTTTGGACCACCGTAGCATAGTGGATAATGCTGAGAGAGTGTTGTGAGTTTAGTCCCTGAATTTGCAGTTGGGTACTGTTGTGGGGTGTGTACTCAGCCTTACAGAAATGGATACCAAATAATTTCCAGAAATGTCGTGAAAAAACAAAACAACTATGAGGAAGTGAACTGGTCACCCTACATCATATGCCGGGTGGCCTGTTGTCCTTCCTTTCGTTTTACCTTTCGGGCTGCTACCTGGAGGTTTGACTTCCTGAGAATGGCGAGCAGACAGTCTCATTGGCTCTTCTTCCACCCTCCCCCTCCCTCCCCCAACCCCCGCCGCGTTTCCTGACTATGATTTCGAGATTAAGTGAACGCCTAATATCTTCATCCGTCCACTTGACCAGTTCCACATGTGATGTCTTTCTGTAAGGATACCTCCAGGCACTTGTCTTTGTCGGCGGCACGTAGGCTACTTTTAGATGTTCGTCGACAAATCAATCAGAGCAACAGAGACTTGCAGACAAGAACGCAGGACATTTTTCTTATGAGGCCTTCAAGAGTGCCTCAACGAAAACAGTCATTAGATGTTATTTTCAGTTCATTATTAGTATAAACTGCTGTGTTCTTTCGTGTATTATTCTGCCAGTACATTTGTGTGGTACTTTATTATTAATTTACCCCAAACAAAGAAAGTCTACGAGATTTCGGGAAAGTCTAACATTCTAGGTGTACTGTAGGTTAGGGATCAGTGCTGACATAGATCCTAACCCTAAACCCAACCCCAATCCATTCTTCTTCTTCTTCTTCACTTCCTCTTTTACCGTTGTGGGTGTCGAGGAAGATATAAGGTTCTGTTTCTGGCTCTTCTGGCCGCCTCGACCATAGGCACATCGTGCTGTTGTAGAGCTTCTCTGATGTTATCCTTCCATATTGTTCTTGGTCTACCTCTTGCTCTACGTCCTTCTTCTCTTTCCATGTATGCTTTGTATGGTATGGTGTCACAAGGCATTCTCTCTAAGTGGGCAAACCATTTCACTTGCTGTCTTTGTATGTAATTTAGAATTGGTTCTGTGCCGACTTTTTCTCTTATGATCTCATCCCTGATCTTATCTCTTATGGTCACTCCTACAGCTCTTCTCAGACATCTCATTTTCATGGTTACTAATTTTCTTTTATGGTTTGTTGTGAGTGACCATGTCTGGCACTGGTAGCACAGAGTTGGAATAAATATGCTTTGAATAAGATGTCTCTTTGTGCTGATTGAGATTGTCTTTTGCTGTAAGAGGGGGGCTAGCTGTCCCAATACTTGGTTTGCTTTACTGCATCTAATGTTAATTTCTTTATCCAATTTGCCATCTTCGGTAAATGTAGTTCCTAGATATTTAAACTCAGATGCCTGTTTAATGCCTTTGTTCTCTATTGATATGTTTATATCTGTCTTCTTTTTTCCTATTGACATTACTTCTTTTTTTTCAGTGTTGATTCTCATATTATTTGTTTTACATTCTTCATTCATGGATGTTAGATGTTGTTGCAATTTCATGTCTGTATCTGCTATCAAGGCCTGGTCATCCGCAAAGAGTAATTCGTTGATTTTACTAACATTTTCATTCATGGGCTTGGCATTCTTGCATATACTGTCGATGTAGGTGATAAACAGCAGTGGTGATAAGACAAACCCTGTCTTACTCCAGATGTTACTGTGAAGGGATGAGATGTTCCCTGATTTATTCTAACTACACTTCTACAATCCCTGTATAAACTTTTGCACACTTTGATGAGGTGTTCGCTTACTCCATATCTTGCCATTACTTTCCATAATAATTGTCTGTCGACTCTGTCAAATACCTTCTCCTGGTCTACGAAAACCACAAATAAGTTCTTATTGTATTCAATGTTCTTTTCTATTAACTGTTTTAGAATCCCCAATCCATAAGGCCTTTAAAATATTGGACTCTCCAAGAAACTGGGATTTTCTTTGTTTTGAGTGAATTAAAAATCAAGTAAAATTTTTACAATTAAAAACTAACGATTTCAGGATTATTCCAGAATCACTTGGTTCCCTGCCCCCCCCCCCCCCCCCCCCTTTTTTTTTGTATATGCTTTACATCATCTGTTATTACCACCTTCAACCCTGTGTATACAATTTGTCCGCCTCTTACAACCTCCCTCCCGTTATTTCCGAAGTGGTATATATAACATACATAATCTTTTGTGTTTCTAAGTTTTTTTTTTTTAAATTGTATCTTGTGTAAGACCCACAAGACAAAACGATCAGTCCAGGGGCACAGACGGCGAGCAAAGCTGTGTGAATTGATCAGAATATCAGGGCATCAGAAGGGGGTGTTATGAATAATATCAGACTCCACGGGGCACTTTTCTCTAACATCTATCGATTGTATACTGTCAGTTACATGTTCTCCATAGTCTGGCCAGACCAGGTCGTTTGGGAACTGGTTACCGAAACAGTTAAATTCTTCTTCTTCTCCCCATCCATTCCTCATCTTCTCTCCTTCTTCTTATCCTCCCCCTCCCCCTTCTGCCTTCCCATCCCCCTCCGCATTTATCAGCTGGAAAGTTCCGGCAGTTCGTCCACTTATGGGCGTTTGTCTTGTTTCAGAGCTTGAGTTTTGCGTGCACATCCGGTTTTTTTAATAGACATGGTTTATTTGTAAGCAGACTGTTTGTTCCTCACCTGTCAGGCATACATTTTGACGTCAAAGTAAACAGCCATAATTAGTCGTCTTGTATGGCATGCTTTTTAGTGAGCGGTTGGGGGGTCTGTCATTGAGAAAGCATGAGAATAATATAAATAGAAGAGCTTTAAATCGGAACCCACAGGGGTATAAGGGAAAAAAGACCACTAAAAAAACCGGAGAAGGGAACTAGAAAATACGCTAAAAAGATAGGAAAAAAATATAGTGAACTGCATACGCTAACAATGGATAGGGCAACTTGGCAAAAGTTGGTTGGGGTCTTTTTCTCCGTTGAGGATTAAGGAGCAGCAGAAAGAGAAGGAGAAGAAAAAGAACAAGAGCCAGACTGTTACCAAGAGAGATGTGGGTTGGTTAGGCATTATGAAATTGTGGAACATCTGCTTGTTTACAAATGAAAAAAAAAAATACGTTTAAATATAATTTGCGAAACAGCTGAAACCCCATCAAAAGATGAATGAAGGTATATTCCTGGGTGACTAGCAAAAGTAGCAGTTATGAAAATTAAACGCATAGAAACGAACACAAATAGGTAGGTAGGTAAGTTGTACCATACCAGGACATCACACAAGCGATAAACATCCGGTAACACAAAGAGTTAAAGCCAGGGTGGGACTTCAGAATAACTAAATATTGCATCCGGGCAGCCCGATGAAACCTCACAGCTCGCGACCTGCCAGGCATGATAGTCTACACCCGAACTACTCCCACCATTACCTGATTCCCGTGCCGCCCAGGCTATGGTCTGTCCTTTTTAGGGCAGACCGAGACCCCCTCCCTACACACAGAAATTGGACGAATCGACTACAACCTCAGGCGTACTGAAACGCCGCAAGAAAAAAATGAAAGAAATTGGAAACGAATTCCAAACAATAACACGCAGTCTTCGAAATGACCACAGCTCAATTAAAAAAAAAAAACAACAAGACGCTGGGTGCCAGCCTCCGTAGACGACTACATTTCCTTTGTTTTTCCACTATGTCCACAATATGGGGAACTCTTTCTGGAAGGAGCTAGCCGAATAGTTACAGCGCTGGACGCTTATGCTGGAGAACTGGAGATTCGATTCTTGGTTGGTTGAAGATTTTTCTGTCGAGAGAAATACAACAGAACAAAAAAGAAATCTTAACTTGTTTTTTTCTGCTGACTGCGTTAGCGGTCCGGGATTAAACCCTTACACTCACCACCCCCTGTCATACACTGTCCTATGTTATAAAATAGTAAAGGCTTACAGTACAGGCAGTTCTTAGCCTTTGACGCCGTATGGAAGTTCATTGTGGTTCTCGTCTCTCACGTTATGCAGCTTCTCGTTTGGAGAAAAGCCATCATGTTTAATGGTAACTAATTCAAAACAATTGAACAAGGTTGTGGAGAATCATGAGAAGCTCCCGCACATTAGGTGTATTTATTTGAAAGTTGATTTTTTCTTCTTCAAGTATCCAGAAACCATGAGTTGTTCGGTACTATGGATATCGCAACCCTTCGGCCTTGATTCCATGATAGGTACCGTAAATCTGGGAAAAAATGTGGCTTCTCTGCCTACCCCCGGGAGTGAACCCCGACCACAAAGAGTCTGTCACCCGGTCACCGCGCAGTCCGGTTTAGCCAACTACGCTAGAGAGCCGGGCTATTGAAAGTTGATATCACGCCCAACAAGTAGCAGTCAGAGCAGCCGGAGAAACATGATTTGTTCCAGGTGTAAAAGAGAGTGAGGCAGGGGTGCATGCTCTCACTATACTTATTTAAAGTATATACAGAAAACATAATGAGAAATGTGAAAATAACTACTACACTTGTGACAGTTATGGTCGGCTTAAATTAATAGTACAGAATAGAAAATTGAATTACCTCTGTTCAAAAATACAGTGAAGACCAAAACCTGTTCTTGAATTTGAAGAAAACAAAAATAAGCCCAACAGACAAAACTGGCTATCACCGAAAAGTAACAGTAAATTATGAAGACACTGAAAATGTCACAAGCTTTGGGTATCTATGGACGCCATAAAAGAAAACAGCAATGGAGACTGTTCAACAAAAATCTAATAGAGGATGACCATTGAATTACAAAGATTAAACAGCATTAAAAGTCTGGGGCAAGGAAATAAGAGTTACAATTTGTAGAGCATGTGTCTTTCCTGCAGCAACATATTGATTTGAGTCGTGGACTTTTCCCCACTCCTTAAGGGAAATAATAGGGGCTTTTGAGGTGAAGTTCCACACAAAGATTCTCAGAATACCGCGGAAATGGAAGAAAAGAAATCCTAACGTCCTAAAACATCTCAACATAAAGAAAGATTGGCTAATAAACAGCATATTGTCTTGGAAGCTGAACTATTTTGGCTCCACCAAGCGCCACGGCGGATTGGAAACAATAATAGCAGAAGGCACGATGCCAGGAAAGAGCGACAGAGGCGGACCAATAAGTTTGGCACATGATATAAGTGACTTCTTGAATATGAAAGTTCACGAAACGGGAGAGCTTGCGAGAGACTGAGTTTCTTTCAGCCAGACAGTGATGAGGGCGAGGTTCTGCAAAGGACCTGCTACATGACTTACACATACGTACCCGATTCACCATGGTTAAAAATACCTTTACACACACGCGCGCTCGCACACACATACGCGCGCACACACACACACATAAAATGCCATGTTGCTTACATTAGCTGGCCATAGTTCACCATCTGGCACTTTCCCTATTCAAACCAGGCATTCAAGAATGTAATCTTCCCCTAACACAGTGGTTCCCAACCTTCCTAATGTCGCGACCCTTCAGTACAGTTCCTCATGTTGTGGTGACCCCAACTATACATTTTTTTTCGTATATACTTCATAACTTCAGTGAATATCTGTTTTCTGATGGTCTTAGGCGACCCTTGTGAAATGGATGCTAGACCTCCAAAGGGGTCGCGATCCACAGGTTGAGAGCCGCTGCTCTAGCACCTACAGTTAAGAGCTTGTATCAGGGAGTATGTTTTACATCTTGTTAAAGGTATATTTGCCTTGAAGTTTCTTGTTCTTATTTCTGAAAGTCGTCTTCTTTCAGATGTTGTGTGTTCAAAGTTAGTTGCACCTCGCACCTGATGGTGAAATGTTCCCATGTACTGCTGTGTTAATTGTTTGCTTTTTTCGTTAAATGGGTTATAATTTCAGCTTCCTGCGCGCGTGTGCGTAAGAAACATCTGTCTATCTATCTGTATAATCTGTCAGGTATCCTCTCCTCTGTCTCATTTGCCTGTCCGCTCATATATTTCTCCAGCCCTATTATCGCTCCATTTTCTGCCCTCTCTCTTTTTTTCTCTAATCATTTCCTATCTTTAACGTTCTGTCCTCTCTCTCTCTCTCTCTCTCTCTCTCTCTCTCTCTCTCTCTCTCTCTCTCTCTCTCTGTGTGTGTGTGCGTGTGCGCACGTAATATTAAACGCAAAACCAAGTGAAATTAATCGCGAATCTACTAAATCTGACGGTTACACAAATAAAAATGATATATTTAGTTATCTTTCCTGTTTGCCATTAGGTACCATGCCCCCCCCCCCCAATCTGAAACCTCCGAACAGTCACTTTCACTGATTACAATTGGTCCCTGTGGCCCCTGGTTATGTGCAGAAAATACAGCCTTAAGATATCTCTGGAAGAATTCTGATTTTATAAATATACCCACGGCCAGCACAGACAAAGAAATACGTTTTTTGGGGAATGAGATGTGATAATCTTCTCTGGTTCTTTCTAATACGCTGCATACTTTGCTTTTCTTTAAAACTGTTCTTGATGCCGTCAGTTCATATTTTTGCGGGCTTTTCTCTTGACTGGTTCAACCCTAACAGGACCCCACAACGAGCGATGTTCACAAAGTATCACCATTCGGATGAGAATCCCGCGAGTGCAAGTCCAAGAAATCCCATTCAACCGTCAGCTTATATTAGGGCCCCCGACTACAGCCGGGGTGGGGTAAAAAAAAAAAAAAAATTCCGTCACATAGTGTGACGAAGTTAATGTCAGAGGTTAAAATTTGTCCTAGTTCCAATTCCTTTAAGGAAAAAATCCAAAACTTAACCACTTTCAACCTGCTGCTAGCAAGCCGAAGCTGCCAACAGTCTCCGGCTTTATTTGTGGTCTTGTTTATTTGCGTCACTTTCGTGGCTAAAGTTCTGATTTTTTGCGCCGTCACTGGGTTTAATGCTTCTTTCTTTCATGTCAGACCGCCATCATTTACAGTTTTAAAATTTTGAGTATTTTACTTTGCCGAAAAGTACTGAAAACCGTTTTTGGGTTTGGATAGACTCAAAATGTTGAAAAAAAATATTCCACGTGTAACCATAGTTGTCTTATAGGTGTCTTCCCGCAATAAGAAGGGGTTAATCATGTCACGGAAATGTGTGTGAAATGTTAGATGAAGCTCACAATGATTGTATCCGTCATTTGTTTTAGTGTGGTCCGATTATGTCGGTTGGGGTTGGTAGCTAAGCTCCGGTGTATGTAATTACCGGATCCGTGGAATACGCATCACGTCACCAGTCTTTACCATCGTACTGCTTTTATTATACATCTTCAGCGTGGATCTCCGTGGCAGCTGGTACTAGAGCATTCTCCTCAGATGACCGAACATATTTATTGCTGTTTAATGACTTGCATGGTTTCAGCATAGTCCTTGTTTAATTTATACGGTGATCTACGCTAACAGTATAGAAACTGTCGGTAATTTATACAGATACATTATACCCCCCTCCCGCTACGTCGACATATGTGGCTTACGAGTTATAAACTCAGTTTCTCAAACCCGATATAATCAGTTCGAAGTCAGCTGTTAGCGGTTTGGTTGTTACAGACTGCTTTGCGTTGACATGGCCTTCTCTTTCTAGTCGATGGCTGTACAAATTAGTAAGTCTGTTTGTATTATATTTCCACAATATTCTTGGTCGGCCGTGTGGTCTACTGCCATTGGACTCTTTTATGTACGCAGTTTTTGTTCCCTTTATCCGTAATTCTCTCTGTGTGTCCAACCATTGCAGTGTTAGACCTCACGATGCCAGAATTTATTTGTGCTGTAAACAGATTATTAATCTGGCTTTTGCTTCTCCCTCTCCATTTTCCGCTTTGTATATCTTTAATGAGCACAAAGATTTGTCGTACGATTCTGTTCTCACATGTTTCTAACAACGCTTGAACTTTTGTGTGTGTGTAGTACTTCAGGTCTCAGGACCATAGAGCATACCAGTTTATCAGTATTGTGACACTGGGTTTACAATCATTAATATACAGATGTCCGACATTTTTTTTTTAGTAATCTACGACCGCAATTCACATTGACTGGCCGGTAGACGACCTCGTCGCCGATCGGGACGGTTTTTTAGTCTGTCTTCTTTGATCGCATCAACACTGCAGGAGTCCTTTTCATGGCTTTGGTAGCGTGCAGTGTTAAGCCATTTTACATTGCCCACATAACCTAGTCTCAATTATAACCTAAAGCTCTCCCTCCATGGATGCTGGTTGAAGAAACGATTTTTTTTAAAGCGAAGCACCTTTCTATCGTTTTTAAGTGTGCTGCAGTATTTGAGAGTCGATTGAGACTTCCAAATAGTTTTGTGCAAATGTTTGTCTCTAGGAGAATTTTTAATCTGCATTTGACAAAACAAGTGGCAGTTTGAAGGATTTTTTTAGGTTGTATTTTCTGCATACAACCAGGGGCCGCAGGGACCAATTGTAATCAGTGAAAGTGACTGTTCGGAGGTTGCCGGGGACATGGTACTTAATGTGATTGTCAGCTGAAATACCTTAGAAAGACAGCAAAACAAGTGGTTTGCCCTCTTGGGGAGAATGCCTTCTGATGCTGTACCATTAAAGGCATATACCGAATTAGGAGAGGGACGTAGAGCAAGAAGTAGACCATGAACAAATGGAATGATAACATCAACGAAACACTACAGTACCACAATGTGTCTGTGGTCGATGCAGCTAGAAAAGTATCGTATCGTATAGAATCAAACAAAAATTCCAAGCTTAGTCCTTTTTTAGCCGTCTGAAGGCCTGCTTTATCAAGGACGGTTCCTTTGCTATCTTATTTTAGGTATCTTCATTTGTGGTGAGCGATTACACATGAGTTTGTTCTTTTGTTACATAAGTTCTGGTTTTATGGGTCCTGGTTCCTGTTTTTAGTTGGCTATCCGCTATCTGTTGCACTGTTCATCTGTGCGAGTACCAAGTCAGTCCTCAGTTACACCACCGCGAAACAAAGCTAGAAAAGCAAGAAGCAGGACCTTATATATCTCCCTCGACAACGCGAAGCGATAAAAGAGTACATAAAGAAGAAGTCTGAGGGACAGTGGTCCTGGAGTCATCACCAGAAGTGGCAGGATGTTCTCAGACCGTTTCGGCTGCGAATCAACCCAACCTCATAAAAACGTATACAGTTCATTTTCCAGAACCCCAGTATGGGTTTCAAGAACCCATTTGATGCACACACAAGACCCAGCATTCACTAACACGCATTGTCGTAAAAGGCGACTAAGTCTAGGTTTGCTGAAATGTTATGTTTTAGATCGAAAGGCGCAGATGAAGCATCCTAGCTGTAAACCACAACACACTGTACCGACCGCCCTTTTGACAGAAGAAGATTTCCACAATAAATTAATCTTGGAAGGGAAGGCAGGGATGATGCAAACTGGCCGCATGATCTCAAATATCGTGGCCTTTAACCTGTAAACAGATGACTCCTGACTACAGCAAATGCTACCGATTTACATTCTTTTCGTTACTTTAGGTTTTTGTTGTTTATCTTGATCTGACACAGCGCTTTGTATGAATTGCTTGCTTTGCCTAGGAGACTTGATAAAGATTTTCCCTTTCTCGAAGGTATTTGTTCGGTCTGTTTATTCTCATTTCCCCCCCCCCCCCACCCCCAACTCTTTTCCAACCTCTTTTTGAGCCTCCAAACACCATCATGCTTGAGTGAGATCGGATTGAAATTATTTAAGTAGGGCTTCCGGGTGGAGCTGGCCTAAAATGGCTACTCGGAAATGTCATGAGAAGAAGAAGATGAAGAAGAGCGAGGAAGAAAAAAAAAAGAAAAAGAGGAAGAAGCAAAAGAAGAGGAAAAAGGAAAAACAAAGAAGAAGGTGGAAAAAAGGGGTAGGAAGGAAAAAGGAACCATTCGATTATGGTCTTCACAGAAGTAATCTTTAAAAAAAAAAAAAACAAAGCTCAAAGGGATGGTCGCATAGAAAGTGTAGCCCTGTATTGGACAGTCAACAAAACATCGATGGTGGTTATAATCGTCTTATGTTTACTAGTGATTGCTGACAAATTACGATGATGAAGATCAAGGGTTTTCTATCAATGGCTGATGCCTGGTGTGCTGTTATGATAATCACAAACGTGTTACATGTTTACTGACGCCTAACGTGAATCCAGCAACAGCGGATAAATAAGAGAAATCTCAGGATAATCGCTGGTGCCAGCAGTTATAAGACAAAGACTGTTGGGCACGTCCTGAGAAAAAAACGAAAAGAGAATCACCAAACACGCACTAAAATAAGAAATTGATGGACAGAGGAAGCGAGGACATTCAGAAGAAACCATACGACGAACGTTGATTAAGAGAGACCAACGTTGCTGTACTGGATTCCTTCCATAAATGGTTTTGAAGCTTTTGCACAGAATAAAACTGAATGGATGAGTAGACTGCCAGACCTGTGTGGTATACAGCGACACCACAAGATGCTCTTCAAGTTCTCCTGCTACGATCCTTCTGTTATAAAACCTATATCATGGGGTTGGTAGTCTTGATGAAAGCTATCCTGCACTCCATATCTCTTTTGAGTACAGCACAGCTTTGTCTGGATTGAGGTTTAAAACAGGCCAGATTGATACTGATGATGATGATGCCATCCAAGAATGTGATTACAGCCGTGTTGTATGCCTGAATGATGTGTTACATGTTGTGATAATGCTTTCCAATATTGTGATTACAGCCGTGTTGTATGCCTGAATGATGTGTTACATGTTGTGATAATGCTTTCCAAGATTGTGATTACAGCCGTGTTGTATGCCTGAATGATGTGTTACATGTTGTGATAATGCTTTTCCAAGATTGTGATTACAGCCATGTTGTATGCCTGAATGATGTGTTACATGTTGTGATAATGCTTTCCAAGATTGTGATTACAGCCGTGTTGTATGCCTAAATGATGTGTTACATGTTGTGATAATGCTTTCCAAGATTGTGATTACAGCCGTGTTGTATGCCTGAATGATGTGTTACATATTGGGATGCTACTAACAATCATGTTATTATGTTGATTATAAGCATATTATGTCCCTGAATGATGCCCCAGTTGTATAATGGTGATTACTGACATCCCTATATGATACCTTACGTATCTGGGAGATACCTCATGTATCTGAGTGATAATTACACTATTATATCTCCATGTGGTGCCTAATAGTTTGTGATGATGGTAAGCCATATAAACGTCGTATTATAGCGGCTAGACACTGGCCTGTGGATCTCAAGGTTTTGGGTTCAAATCTGAACGGAACCGGGCTTTTACCCAAAAAAAAAAAAAAAATGATCTTCACTTCCAGGTCGACTCAACCTTAAATTGGCACAAATTAAAGTCCTGGAAAGTAAAGACGGTTGGTGTGATGCAGATTACATCACACGCCGAGTGCTGATTGGTCTATAAAATATAGGTCTAGCGCACAAACTATTCCATAATATACCTAAAGGGGTGGACAATGGTCTCAACCGTCCTAAAACATATACAGATGGGAGGACCGACTTTATTTGCTCCAAGTATTACCCCACATGACTCGATATCTCTCCGCAAAAGGAGAAACCGCCTGTAAAAAGCGTCACACAAAACGCGGACACCGCAGCTATATTGACTATCCCCGAGAATTTCTGTAAAAGTGTCAGATCCTAACGGAACGACGCAGTCCATGAATCGAACCTACGACCTTCAGGGTGCATAGCGAAACTCTTAGCCACTAAGCTACGATGACCCAACTACCGAGATCTCTTTGTGATGATTATGTACATATATTCTAGAGCAATGTTTCCACAAGTGGATGCTTTCGCCCCCTACGATGGGACGCTCCAAGGGGGTGAAAGCAGACTCGAAATTAGGGGGTGGGTGCCGTAGGACGGTAGTGGCCCTAAGTGCAGTTTGAGGTTACTAAATTAAAAAAAAAAAAATACAGCAGAGAGAGAGAGAGAGAGAGAAAGAGAGAGAGAGAGAGAGGAGAGAGAGATAGAGAGAGAAGAGGGGTGGAGAGAGACGTTTTAATAAAAACGTTCATATCTGTTTCAAATTAGGCAAAGAAATTATGTTATAACCAGCTAGTTAATACTTCTAATTAAAATTAAACTTAAATATCATTCTTAGGTTCTGTTTGATTATTCTTAAACTTTTGACACTGAGTGGAAGGCAGGCTGGCCAGATGGGACATTTCTACTGATCGTGTAGGTTGGCAAGTCCTGACCGCCCCGGTCTAGCACAAACTGATGAATATGTTATGTAAATGCAGCTTTTTTTATTGAAAAGGTACCACCCCCCTCCCTCCCGGCCCCGCCCTACACCTCACCTGAAGAGATCTTTAGTGAAAGCAAGAGATCGATCTATGATATAGATTGCCGACATTAAGAGAATCTAAATAAATATTGGTACTTAATTTAGAACTTACCCCTGACGTCACGACAACGTCTTGGGAGACATTCCCAATAAATTCTAGGGTGTTCAGGTAGTAGTTTCTCGCGATTTCTCTACAGCCAAGGTTAGGATTAGGGTTAGGGTTAGAAGACAGTAGATCAACACTCAGAAAAAAAAGCACCACACAACAGCACACTTGCACCCCTTGAAATAATGGACTGTCAGGTCAGCTGTGGATTTCCCACGGGAATTTCGTGTTTGGAGTACGTTATAAATTAAGAACCTAAATATTCACATAAGGACAATAGCCATTGCTACCCATCAAGCAGTGGATCGCGAACTCCCCCCCCCACCCCCTTTAACGACGGAAGTCGACATTGATGAAGATGGTGATGATGAAGAGTGGGATCAGTTTTAAACGGCATTCTTCTACGGACAGTAAAAACGTATGTTTATGATAAGTGTATTCTGGTGCCTATAGATGACATCAAAGTTTAATTTTGGTTAACTATGTTTTGTCAGGTGCTGCAGGATGGCAGGTCTCGGTGCTGGTTTACTGATCTGAGCATAAAGGATTCCACTTAAAAAATACACTTGAATTTTACAGATACACTGTCTGTAGAAAAACACTTTCAACATCAAAGTCCAGTCTTAGACTGTATTCCACATCGAGGGTATACTGTATAACAGGCATGTCAAACTGGCGACCGCCGGCCTCATGCGGCCCTTTTGCAAGCACACCTGCGGCCCGCATAAAGGAAATGGTCTGCAATTTAAAAGAGAAAAAAATATGTATTAAATCACTTTATTTAGATATGGTATGCGGCCCTCGTGATTACCTTGTTTGATCCCTATAGCCCTCGATTGCCCTCATTTTGACATACCTGCTGTGTAATGTTCCATAGAGATTGTTTCTGACAATTTATGTACTTTTCTACTGAGAAGTTTTTCGGCAAATGGTCACTGTATAATATTCCATTGAGAATGATCTCGGAATACTCTAACTTTTCAATGTTCCACAGAAATGGTTTCCCGCAAACTGTATGATCTTTCACTGTGATGTATTTAGGCAAACTATACAGAGTTGAGCCGCGTCCGTGGCTGAGGCGTTGCGAGTCCGACTGGTAATTCCAACCTACCGCGATCGAAACCCACTGCAGCTGTGTGGTTTCTTTTAATTATGGTATGGGAAGCCGCAGGTCGACCCAGCCTAAAATAGGTACCAGGATAGGTTTCCCGAGGAAGTAAAGACAGCCGGCGTATTGCTGACCACATTTCCCACCTAGTGCCGATTGGTCTGTAAAAATACGGTGTGTTCTTCCCAAATGCCCGATGCGCCATAGGCGTGAAAAAGGATCTTCACTTTACTTTTTACACAGTTTGCCAAAAAATGTGGGCGCAGTAATCGCCCAGCAATGAAATGCACAACACATTTGTAGAGACTACATGTTTAAAAACGCCATCATCACGTGACATATTCCGTTTGATTTAGATCGTAGTTTTGTGTTGAATGATGGTTATGAAAAGTGTCTAGAAGCTATTGGTAGTCACTTTGAGCACGTGTAGTAACTTCATACATCAAATTTAACTTGTTTGCATCTCTTCATGTCTGAACGAATTTAGAGTCAAAAAGTTTATACAGGTTGTTTTTTAACAACATCATGCAACGCATTGCTACCCTAATCTTTTTCTTCTTCGCGTTCACCAGCTGTACACTCTGGCGTAAAGTTCTGGTTGTTCGACCACTTCTGGACTGCAGTCCTGCTCCAGAACCTAAGTGTTGCTACCCTAATGTATTCAAAGAGCGCAAATATTGTACATGTAGATAGATACATTTTACATTCAATTATCTCCTCTGGTGACACACAATCAGATACCTCGGAGTACTAAAGTGAATCTTATCAGAACAATTTTTTGGCCAACACTATGCTATCAATGCCAAACGTGAACACTTACATCCTCCAATGAACGTAAAATTGTGACAACAGAGATGAAATGCCTTTGAAGAGCTCGGGAGTTTCAAGGAAAGACAGAATACGAAATCATGAAATCAGACGAATGCTAGGAATAAAGCCAGTCTTACAGGTCATCAAAGAACAACACATGAAGTGGTTTGGACACCTAACAAGAATGCCTTGGTGCTATCCGCCACAGCGAGCGTCACTAAAAGCGCTTACACGTTACAACGGGTACAGAGCGAGTGGAAGACCTCGGAAAATATTGAGTGATGTCATTGAGAACAGCCTTACAGAAATGAACATCAGTCTTAATAGTGCTCTTGACAGAGCTAATCAACGAACATTACATCTCCCCCGACACTTCGATGAGGTAAAAGGTGGAAGAAAAGAAGAAGAAGAAGATACATTTTACTACTGGGTGATTACTGTGTTGTATTTTGTGGCTAACTCTTTGTATTTGTGTAATGTTGCACACATAATTTCTCCGGCCAACTATCATGTTCTGTTGAGAACAATTCCGGCAGACGATAGTGGTCCACGCTTATGGATTCCTGCGAACGGTATAAAGTTGCATATACAGTAGACGTATCCCGACAAACTATATAAATGATCCGTAAGCATTGGGAATAATCCCGATGCGCGCATTGTGATTTTAACAGAGGCATTCGCAAGGCTCTCTAGCGTAGTTGGCTAAACCGGATTGCGCGGTGACCGGGTGACCAACACCTTGTGGTCCGGGTTCACTCCCGGGGGTAGGCAGAAAAGCCACATTTCTCCCAGATTTACGGTATTTACAATGGAATCAAGGCCGAAAGGTTGCGATATCCATAATACCGAGCCTAAGGGTTAACAACTCATGGCTTCTGGATACTAAAACAAAACAAACAAACATAACAGAGGCAATCCGGCGAATGTGTTCAGTATTATTTTCTGTTTATCCCCATATGGATTCTGGGCGCTAAATTGTGGCGCAAACAAAAATAGACCCACTGCCTTCCC
Organism: Candidula unifasciata; assembly: GCA_905116865.2. NCBI lineage: Eukaryota > Metazoa > Mollusca > Gastropoda > Stylommatophora > Geomitridae > Candidula > Candidula unifasciata. Next base: position 18,588 of record CAJHNH020003065.1, read on the forward strand.
AACAAGCATGACGTAAGAGTCGACTAATAGGGGCCTTCTTTCGAAGTCAGAGTGCATCTGCCGGAGAGGCAAGAAACCAACAGTCTGCATACAAATAAGTCAGATCTGAAAAACGGATGTGCACGCAAAGCTCAGGTTTTGGAGCAAGTGGAAACCAGAACTTTCCACCGGAGTTGACAGCCGGTGAAAGGAGAAGAGGATTTTTCTATATACACTCTATGAACTTCGACAAACCGTATTTATAATATACCCCATAGATGCATAATGGGAATGACCTCTCGGTGAATTGAGAACTGAAGTTGCAGAGGTTATCTCACATGTGCTGCAGGGAACGCCGCACAAGACTCACGCACACTTACACACACACACTCACACACACAGACAAAAACACACCTGGAAACACGTGTGAAGAAAACTTTAACACAAGCATTTGCACAGCTGTGCACCAGCTGTTCTGTTTTCCGAGCCTACATTTTGTTTACGAACTTGCTTGCGTCGTGGACGTGTGTATGACTGTCTGTGTTGTGTGAGCAGGGCACGGATTTAGACTGGAAGAGGTCCTGAACCATCTAGAAACTTGAGGCTGTTACCTTTTTTTTTATTATACCAGCTAATTATAAAAGCAATATTGATTTGAGAATTGACATCACAACACTCGGAACACTCCCGTAAGTGCTCAGTCCCTATCTTCAGCAGCAAGCTAAGAGTTCTAATTCCGATGGTACCAGTAACCGTGCGATTGTATATCCGTCTCATCCTTCCCCTGATATACTTAAATTGTTATTGAAATAAATAATCAAAGACATTTGCAAAATCACAGAAACTAAGTTATTTAATCCTGTCTAAAATTCAGAATACATGTATTAAAAATTGATTAAAAATATATTTATAAAAAATTGTGAGGCCGTACAGATTTGTGGTGCCCTGAGACAGTGGTTCTCAGTCTTCCTAATGCTGCGACCCAGTAATACAGTTCCTCCTGTTGTGGCGACCCTTTAATACAGTTTTTCCTGTTGTGGCGACCATTTAATACAGTTCCTCCTGTTGTGGCGACCCCAGACCATACAATTTTTTTCTTTGCTACTTTGTAACTTCAGTGAATATTTGTTTTGCCCTATTTGTTTGGTGACCTCTGTGAAGAGTCCTACCCCCCCCCCCCCCCCCCCACCCCCTGCCAAAAAAAAAGAGTCGCGAACCATAGGTTGAGAACCGCTGACCTAAGACGTAGAGAACAATATAACTAGAATGTCTTTGCACTGGAACCCACAGGGGTACAGAAATGAAGGACCCCCCCCCCCCTCACCCACACACAAACACAAAACACACACGTGGAGAAAAGAGCGAGATAGTGAAGTTAAAAAGATGACGAGGATTTTGGCAGATCTGCATGTTATAGAGAAGGATAAAACGACTTGGCGTAAGTTGGTTAAAGGGGTGTGCTTCATTGGGGGGGGGGGGGGGGTTTAGAAAGGCAGAAGAAGAAGAAAAAGTAGCTTACTTAGCTTATGGGTATATGCAGTGATGTGTGTCTGGGTAGTTTGATTGTACGGGTGGTATCATCACCATCTTCATCACCGCCACCGTAACCGTTATTTACAGACAGATAAGCTGGGTCATGGTTTGCCATCTTGTACCACCAGCGAGTCGGCTTCTGCGGCGTAGGCGTTTGCGAACGCGCTTCATAGCGCCGAGGTGCTGGATTCTATCCCAACTGCGGGCGATTTGACAGCAGACCGCCTTGCGTTGGTTTCTAAAGTGGTATTGAGAGCTGGGCGTTTTTAAGCAGTGGAAAGCTAGTGAACATAAAAGGGCCGAGTAAAACCCGCCAGCCAGTGATGGGGTTAATTCTCTAACGTCCTGTAAAGGATACGCAGCTTTTTTGTTTAGTCTGGCTGAGGTCCTGTTTAGCCTGGCTGAGGTCTTGTTTAGCCTGGCTGAGGTCCTGTTTAGCCTGACTGAGGTCCTGTTTAGCCTGGCTGAGGTCTTGTTTAGCCAGGTTGGCGTCTGTGTTTTTGACCAGATTGTGTCATGAGGCCAAACCACACGTGCAGTTATCGCCCCCCCCCCTTTCCTTTTCAGGTTTGCCAGGTGTCACCGAATTTTTGAAGTTTGTCAACCCCATAACCTGCCTTTACATCTCCATTCTCTACTGCAGCGGTTCCCAACCCCGTGTTCGCGTACTCTATCCAGAAGTTCCGCGGCCGCCACATAAAAATACACGAAATTTGTTAATGAAAATAAAAAAAAGTAAAATCCGATGTCACCAGCTCCAAAATTATTGACTGACAACGATATTTGCAAAGGAAAATCTGTTTGCGTCCTCCCCTCTCGGTACAACATTCCAGGAGCTCCGCGGCGGCACCATCAAAAAAGTAAAAATTGAATGAAATCAAAGAAATTAAACATATAATCCGACGCCTCTAGCTCCAGAATTGTTGCTAGACAACCAGAATTGCAATGAATAACTGTTTCTGCCCACTCTTCAGCCACTCTTTAACAGTACCATTAAACATCATTAATTTGTAGGATATAGGCTTAAGGGACTTCGCCATATAAATTAATTCTAAACAAGGTCAAAATAGCTGTCACTTCCGGTTGAGAAATTACGACGCCAAGACAAGACGGTTGTGCGACGACACGCAATAATGTATCCGTAGGAACCACTCTCCGAAATATGAGAGTCTACGAGTAAGACCTCAGTCTACATTAGCAAAAAAAGGTCGGAGGAAACCAGTCAGGAGGCGCACCACATCAACCAGGATGCCATTCACAAAAGCAATCGTAAATATATCTGCAAACAAGTGTGGCTCTCACCGGAATTATGTTTAGAAAGAAGAGTATGTAACACCACTTTGCTTGTCCGAGAGGGATTTCACAAAACATACGTCACGCTTGAGCAGTCGCGGCCGCTCTGCGTTACGTCGCCGGAGTAACAAGTTGAGGACCTTTTCCCACGCTTTCAGGCGTATCCGGCATACTGGGCTAGCCCTATATTTATAGACCAACGGCACTTGGTGGATGATGTGGTCAGCATCACGCCGGCCGCCTTTACTTCACAGGACTTACCTGGTACCCACTCAAGGCCTGGTCGACCTAGGAGTACGATACTCCTCATCTATTTATTATGGCGCGCGTGTGTTACCGTCTAAGAAAAGTCGTGTACGTTTGCTTTGCTACAGTCTGCAGTGAGGGGAAAAAAAGGGAGATAATTTACTAACCTTGCTGCTAACCAATATTTAGTTTTTGAGATTTAAGCTTTTTGTTGTTAAAGATTTATGTCATTGTGTAAATAAAGTATTAGTTTGTATTGTTAAGTAATAATAATTTTTATTTTAAGGGGTAACATGTTTGTCTGTCTTCTCTGTCTGTCTGCCTGCCTGTCTCTTATCTTTCCTCAGTCCTCATAACCCCACTGTCTCCGTCTTGTTATGCCCCACACCTTTGTCCAGTCGTCAGCTTATAAGTACATTCATTCGTTCATGCTTTTTAAGGATTTTTAATAACTGTTTTTTGAGTGCAGGTTTTCCAGTGTTTGTCTTTTCAGTGTTTTTCTTTTCAATGTTTGTCTTTTCAGTGTTTAATAAGTTGTCGTTTTAAACTTTCACTGAGAGTTTGTTTTTGTTTTTGCGAACAAAATAATGCCCTCCCCCCCTTTTCCCCTTTTCCCAACACATATACGTACTTTTTATGCATATGTCTTGCTTCGACCTTACATTTTGATGAGTGATAGAGACGGACTGGGTTCAGGTAGTCCCAGGTGACTTCTAGGCACCTGTGTCAGGTAGATTTCTGTTAGTGTGAATCCTGTCTAGGATACAACTCGCCTTCGGGTATACCCAACGGTAGTGTTGCCGGTGTGTATGTATATGGTAATATGTATGTGTGTGTGTGTGTATATATATATATATATATATATATATATATATATATATATATATAGAGAGAGAGAGAGAGAGAGAGAGACAGACAGACAGACAGACAGACAGACAGACAGACAGACAGACAGACAGACAGACAGACAGACAGACAGACAGACAGAGAAAACATTAATTTTAGGACCTATCCACTGATGCATAGCTCCTCTATTACTGCAGCCACGCAAGCTCCTCTGTCCATCCCCTCTTTTATAGACATCTATACGACTATAGACGTGTTTATCTGGTCTGGGAATGTAACAGGGAACGTTTAAACAGGATAACACACCCGCATAGATTAGACTCGATAGCACGTAACCCACTCGTTGGTTTCACGCCTACCCGCAAATCCCACACTGTCAGTTGCACTTCCCGACTTGACGACCGGTTACAACCTCAGATGAAACCGTTTCTCCATTTGGTTACCGTACTTGTAACCAAAGTGTCAAACACACGCTGGCAGACAATCTTGAGATTTTGTTATCTATTGTGAGAGATCCATAGCCTCCAGCGCTGCCAGTGGGATATTTATCCAAACCCAAGCCAAGCTGACCCTAGCTCTTGGGGGAAAAAACCCCAGGTATTGGCAGCCCTGCCTGATAGTTTTTGCTAGTTTCACCCCGTACCAGAGCTGACCGGCAATGTAATTATCCCGTTTTTCTGAAAATTACAAATAAAAACCTTCCCTAGTGGCTTCTGAAGCGTCCAATTGGTGGTGGTTGTGAGAGGGGGGTATGGTAGACACACTGTCCCCTATCAAACATACCTTTTCAGGCGACTGGTTATGGGTTTGCCAAAATGTGAATAATTTGCGATCCAGTGCACGTTGGCTGCCACTGGCTATTGTCATGCCGTGAAGGCGTAGAGTGTCTTTAATGTTGTCGATCAATTTTTTTCTGCGGCCGTCCTCTTGCTTTTGTAGCTGATCTTCTGAGATGTAGTGCTTGTGATGGTATTTGACCTTGCTGCATTCTAACGAGATGTCCAAACCACTTGATCTGCTGTTTCTCGGTGAATCTAGTACAAAGTGTCGTTCCCACAATTTGCCTGATAGTTTCATTATTCACTTGATCTCGGATGGTTAGGTTGGCTGCTTTTCTCAGGCACCTCATCTCGCAGGTGGTGATTTTGCGTATATGGGCTTTAGATTAGATAGTGTCCAGAATGTGATGTATTGGGGGTCTAAAGACGGAGATATCGCTGCCTAGCTAGATGTAAACCACAACACAAGTGACCCTTTAAGAAGAACTTTTTTTAAGGCCCATGGCTTCTTTGCATTCACACAGAACTGCTGCCACCCAACTCACAGTCCAGGGACAGACTTGCCCAACCAGCAGCATGCAGCTACATTTGTACAAAGGAGACACATCTGTGGTACTGTTTTATTGGCCTTGGTACGGCACTGAAGACAGTTTGTGTAATGAAGTCAACAAAAACAACACAACAATATATACATACACCAAAGAATTAATCAAGTAACAGAAAGTGTATTGATCGGTACTCATAGAAAGAAGTAGAAAGATATTTATTTATACACCAAGGAAGCAGGAGTCAAAAAACGTATACATACACATGGTTTGCTGGTTCAATTGGTTCACCTATTGTAGTCTTCTTCTTCGCGTTCACCAGCGGCAGACTCTAGCGGGCAGTTCTGGTTGTTCGTCTACTTCTGGACTGTAGTCTTGTTCCAGAACCTGAGTGTTACGTGTGCATCCGTTTTACAGATCTGACTCATTTGTGTGCAGACTGCTGGTTCCTTGTCTCTCAGGCAGATGCACTCCGACTTTAAAGGAATCTCCCAGTTAGTCGACTCTTACGACAGCTTCAGGGTAGGCAGTGAGTCTATTCTTGTTTTCCCTATAGCAGGGCCCCGGAACCCACAGGGGGAGTCTGTTGTAGTGATTATTGTAATGGATTGGGTAAATGCCAAGGTCGACTGTATTGTCACGGTCTGCTTATTCAATACAATAGTGTATTCTGCTTTCACATCGTCGTCCTTTCTCCTCCCACACCTTTTGTGTTTTGTCCTTCTCTTTCTCCTTCCTCTTTCTCATTCTTTCTCTTCTTCCTTAATCTCGTCTGCTTATTCTTTCTCTTTTCTGCTATCTTCTCTTTGAGCATAGGCTTCCAACCACCTGACTGTATCTTAACTTGCGTCGTCTGATGCTGCTAACAACCTATGCTCTCCCTCTCTGTCTGTCTGCCCCTTCCCCTCCCCCCACACACACACGGGAGCTGCCGTGGTGCAACGACTAGACACTCGCCTGCGAGTCGTGGGTTCAAATCTGATCGTAGCCGGACTGGGGGGGGGGGAAAATTGACCTCCCCAAGCCAGGTCGACGTAGTCTCAGATAGAGACGGGGGAGGTAAAGGCAGCCAGCGCGGTGTTGACATCACCCAAGGAGTGTCGATTGATCTGTTGCACCTGCAAGCGTCGAAAAGGCTCCTTTCTTCAACTTTACATACACAAGCACGCGCTTATTCTGTTTCTTTTTTTTTTCATTGGTCTTTTAAACTGTACCTCCCCCCCCCCCCCCCACACACACACACACAATTTCTAGTACAAGGACAATTATATTTTGGCAATATATATGTCCAGATCCACTTTTTATTTTGTCCCTCGTCCTTTGAACCTCTACAGTTTTTTTAGTTCCACCACAGCTGCACATTGGAAGCATTGTAGCAGCTTACCGCTCGCCTGCGGATCCCAAGGTTCATGGCATGGGTTCAAGTCCTGACGTAGCCGGGCTTTTGTTTGAAAATTGACCTTGGCTCCGAGGTCGACCCAGATTTAAACGGGTAGCAGGTAAAGTCCCGACAGGGAAAGACAGCCAGCGGGGTATTGACCGCATCACCCACCATCCGATCTACATACAAAGTAAAGTCTTAACTCTATAGGCCTAGCACGACTGAAGGGGCGGAAGAGGTACCTTTACTTTGGTACTTTTGCAGCTGCGCATCACCACTTGACCAATCAAATCTTCCACAGCATAACAACACAAGCTTCCTCTATGGTGTTCGCTCTCAAAAGGGTGGTCGGAAGGTTGTGTTGTGGTTTACTGCTAGGCTGGGATATCTACACCTTTAGGCACAAACATATCGGAGTTTCAGCGAACCTCTAATTAGTTGCCTTCTACGAATTCCCCCCGCCCCCCGTCTTCCCAACCCCCGCCTCCCCAACCCCCCGTTTCCCATAACGCCGCGGAACCTAGCCTGGGAATTTACAACATATAGATTAGAGAAGATAAAAAGTCAAGGACCCCTGTCCACGTCTTTCAGGCGTATTGGGTTTATAGGGCTAGACCTATATTTTATGGACCAGACGGCAGTTGGTGGATGATGTGGTCAGCAACACACTGGCCGCCTTTGCTTCCCAGAACTGTGCAGAGAAGATGGCTGAGGATATTTTGCCAGGGGGAATATGCTTCACTAATTGCGAGCGGGAAATTGGTCTGCAGAGACGAAAGTACTCAGACAGATCTACTCCATAGTTTCAGTAAATAACGAGCCATGGTAGCTCACTGGCTACACGCTACCTGCCTGAAGGTTTTCGGTTAATAATCCAGGTTTATTAATAACCCACGTCAAGACTGAATTTTATAAATAAAATTACTCTCACTCAAAGATCGACCCAGCCAAAGATGATTTGGGTAACACGTAATGTCATGGGAAGTAAAAGTGACCGGCGTTATAGTGATCCATCGAGTAAGTAGAAAAAAAAAACGTTACTAAGGGATTCCCTTTACACCCGTGGCATATCTTGCAGGCGACGGTAGACCTAACAGCGCGAGATGGATGATGTGATCAACACCACACTGGCCGTGTCAGTTTCTTGGGACATTTTCTGCTACCCATCTTAGTCTTTAGGTCAGCGGTCTCAAACCTGAAAAGGGGGTGGGGGGGGGGGGGGTGAGGAAGTTGGTGCTTTATTAATATCCTACCCTAAACAGGACAAATCCACCAGTCACCATACAAATATTTCAGGGGGTGGTAGGTAGGCTGCGTGCAGTCGTGGGACCTAGGCTGCACTCTCTCGTGGGACGTAGGTGGGTTGTAATTAGGGCTAGTTCTAGAGGTTTTGGGGTCGTTAAAAGCATCAGAAAGCCGGGAAACCCAATCTTTCCACCCTCTAAAATGTTAGACTGTCCTGTGACGTCAACGGGGGTCGGATATTAATAAAGAACCGGGAGTTTTAAAGGGGGTGTCAAACAGTTGTGGAACGGAGTTCATTTGTACTTGTAATAGTGAGGATTTTCAGCTCACACCCCCCCCCCCTCCTTCTAAAAGTCTATACTATGTGGTATTGGTAGTCATGTATCCACAACCTTCTATCTCGTGTACTTTCAATCATGTCATAGATGATCCTTCATGCCATGATGTCAAACTGTCCAGCATATTTTCTCTCGGCCTCCCGGTGCCTCTTCTCTCCTTTAACTTTCTTACTGTCAGGAAGTGCTCCGGTTATCTCCTTCCCTTCACATGACCAAACGATTGTCATCTTCAGGTCATGAAAACAGAACGGCGCTGCTAGCTTGCCGCGGAGAGTGATCTCCATTGTGCATTGTCCAACGTCAGATTAGAAACAGCATATATCATAAAGGCAAAATAGTTTCAGTCAAAACATTGATATTTAGACACTAAATTACCAGTTGTAGGTAACTGTTTCTCTTGTTTTGTTTTGTTGACACTTTGAGTTATGCGTGTTTTATTTTCCCTCTAAGTTCTTGTAAACTGTAATTAGCATTTTTTTGGTAGTCTTTCTCTTAATCACTTTTTGAATGGAAAGGGTGGGGGGAGGGAGGCGGGTGTTTCTAGCGATATACTAAAAAAAAAGGGGTGTGGTTAGGGCGCCACCTGAAAAAAAAGGCTTTAGAAACTGCTAGGCAAGGTATACTTGGGTGCCAAGATCAATTATTGTAATATATATATATATATATATATATAATTTGTTTAGTTGCGGATTCGAACTACAAGCTTTGAGCCACTACGCTTTCGCAGCCCTAAACCATTTGTATAAACACAGAAAGCATATTTTTTTACGCCGATAGACAGTCGGCGCTGGATATGATCATTATTTCGACAGCCGTCACCTCTCCTGTATAGACAGGACAGGGAGTAGTTTTAGTGTAGCGGCTAGATGCTCGTCTGTGCATAGGAAGGTCGAAAGTTCGAGTCCTGACGGTGCCGGCCTTTTTTATGACTTTTATTCCCAGGTCGACTCAGACTTGAATGGGTACCAGGTGCAGTCCTGGGAAGTAAAGGCGGCTGGTCTGATGGTGACCACATCACCAACTAAAGATTCAATTGTTCTACAAAATATAGGTCTAGCCCTATAGGCCCGATACGCCCTAAGGCGTGGAAAAGGGTCATTCACTTTACTATACTTTCTATAGACATGGAGTAATCTTCACCAGATCTGCAGTCATGCCCTTTCTGTTCTCGCGGCTTGTCTCTCACTTCATGAACTGCTATAAAAACAACCCATCAGGTTTTTTGCAAACAGATGCGTTCCATGCGTCTGTGTCAAGCTACCGGCGCCTTGTCGAATTTTGAATGTGTGAGGAAAAGAGTAATGGCTCCCAGGAGATGCGGATTCCCTGAAGTGAATGTCGGCAATAGTTTACTGCGTCATCATTTCGTGTAGGGATGATCGTTCTTCGTGTGATAGTTATGTTGCATAATGAGGTAATTTGATATCACCACTACAAAGGTTGCGGTTTTAATTATTACAGTTGTAGTTTACACTTTCTTTGGTGGTTTGTAAGTTTTATTTTTGGCGCACCAGAGATCAGTATCCACATTGGAAAGTTTATTTTACAAAATCGCTATCGTGGTTGTTATGAAAGTAGTTCGAGAATCGCACCGTAGACGAGACTGGTGCCTCACCACGCAACATTCCCAAGCATAGACGAGACTGAAGCTTCGTCACGCAACATTCTCAACCATAGACGAGATTGTAGCTTTAACACGCAACATTCTCAGGCATAGACGAGATTGAAGCTTCGTCACGTAACATTCTCAGGCATAGACGAGATTGAAGCTTCGTCACGTAACATTCCCAGGCATAGACGAGATTGAAGCTTCGTCACGCAAGATTCTCAGGCATAGACGAGATTGAAGCTTCGTCACGTAACATTCTCAGGCATAGACGAGATTGAAGCTTCGTCACGTAACATTCTCAGGCATAGACGAGATTGAAGCTTCGTCACGCAACATTCTCAGGCATAGACGAGATTGAAGCTTCGTCACGCAACATTTTCAGGCATAGACGAAATTGAAATTTCTTGTCGCAACATTCTCAGGCATAGACGAGATTCGTGCTTCACAACGTAACATTCTCAGGCATAGACGAGATTTGTGCTTCACAACGTAACATTCTCAGAGACAGCACAGCGTTCAACTTTCATTGTGCAGACGGAGCACATTTTGTAAAAAGATCTGTAAAATCTTTATGAACAGTTTTGTATGGAATACGGGAGAATAGCTTGGTCCTGTGTTGAAATTGAGAACCATATACATGTAGAAATCAGTCTGCAGTTTCACTGGCATGCCTAACTGTATATTCATAGCAGCACGGAGCGAGCACACCGCAGCGTTCACAAAAGTTTCATTCCATTGAATCGCTCCGACTCTCTGACAGGTCGGACTCACCCTGTTTAGGACCTACAGGCGTCTTTCATTTGTGGTAATTTGTGTATACACATGTCCCACATATAAGTCCCCATGTGTGCCTACCAAACAGCTCGTGAGCTTCAGCTTTGCTGTAGAGGTTACAGCTAAAGGCTGCCCCCGCCCCTAAACCCCCGCTTAAACACAGTTAACCTTGTGGAAACGTGAAGGCACTATCACTTGCAAGAATCATCAGTAAGTCGACAGATCAGCCTGTCTGCACGTGGCATCATTCAGTCCATAAGTGATGGAATCCCTTTCTCAGTATATTCCTTAGCTTGTGACGATGAAGTCAGCTCTATGTTAGTTCACTATTCCTCACCGGTGACCTTCATATCTAGTAGCTTCACCTTTATTCATTCGTCCTCACCTTGCAAAAGTAACGAAAGTACCTAGAGCAGTCCGCCCTAACGGAAGTTTACGTGAATGATATCGGCACTATCGGCCTGTTCACGTTGTTTGCGTTCATACAACAGTCATGTCTGGTTTGCTGTTCTGGAACATTTCCGATTTGGCTGTTGTACCGTTAACGTCTGTTGTCCTAGAATACGACATTCCTCCTCGCCTAGTAGCCCGCCGCCAACAAAGGCGATACCCGAACAGTTTTCCCAGTTCTTTTTTAAAATTGTCGTTTAGCCAGCCATACAGAAACGGGTTGATACATGCTGGGCTCATGGCAACCACCTTGAGCATGAGATCGACAAGAGTGAAGTAACGACCCTTGACAAGCTGGTGGCTGAACTCGGCAGTCAGGGCAAAGAGATTCCAAGGTAGCCAGCAGACGGTGAACGTCAGCACCACGGCAATAAGGATTCTGTTGGTCCGTTGGT